>JABUQX010034641.1:0-35381 GCA_015478945.1 Trachelipus rathkii | reverse complement strand
CTTCCGGGTTAATACTAAATGGTTGAAGAATTCAATTGCTAGTTATTCCACCTTAATAGTTTCTTCTTTGTGAAATTAATAAGCTCTTGATGAATAGATGTTACTAAGTGTTTCTTCCTTTTGGCTTTATGTTGAATGAAGTTCAATGCTGTACTTTGCTTTTATTTTCTTTGTTTACTTTAGCAAAGTTGACAGTCTTGTTGTTTCAACAGCCTGTTTGCTTGCAGTATCTTCATATATACTATTTTTTACTTATTATTTGGCTTTCTTTAGCCTGTATTCTATTTGCAAGTCCTTATGTTGCCCCACCTTCTATTCTGATTTCCTCAGCAATTTTCTCTGTGTTGCAATCAATTTTTGCTTTTCTACATTTCTAATATTTTGGTAATTTTTTGTAACCATAGTTGATGTTCACATAGTATGAATAGTAATGAATTTTCTTTAATTCATATATTTATTTTTGAAATATTGAACAAAATATTTTAATGGAAAATATAACATATTCCCCCTTTTGCTAAGAATATTAAGTTTTCTTGTTATTCTTAGTTTCCTTAAGTTTATAATTCTGTTGTCTTCTTGTTATAATCCTGCACTTTCTCTCAGCAAGATCAATTTTGTTATTGGTCTTTTCAAAATTGTTGTATTTAAAGTATTCTTGTCTTTATTTATTTTCACATCTACTATTCTCACTCTGTTTGAGTCATCTTTGTAAACTTTTACTATTTTTCCTAAATTCCACATATTTCTTGGTTTGAAGTCATCTATTAAAAGGACTAAATCTCCCACTTGGTGTGATTCTTTTTCTGCTAACCATTTACTTCTTTTTTGCAATAAAGGGACATATTCTTTGATCCATCTTTTCCAAAACAAATCAGCAAGATACTGAACTTGTTTCCATCTTTTATATAAGTAGCAATCTTTGTCCTGAAATAATCCTGGAGGAAAAGTTATATTACCTTTAAGAGTTAGTAGATGATTTGGTGTCAAAGCTTCTAAGTTTTCTAAATCATTTGAAAATTCTGTTATTGGTCTATTATTTATAATGAATTCTATCTCACAGAACAAAGTGTTCAAGTTATCATCTGTCAACCTTATTGGCTGTTCTAAGAGTGAAGCTTGTAATATATTTCTTACAGTTCTAATGTGTCTCTCAAAATGACCTCCTTTATGAGAACTATGAGGGGATTGGAATATCCACTGTATTTCTTTTTGCTCAAAAAATTTATTTACTTGCTTATTATTCCAATTTTTAACTTGTCCTTTTAATTCTTTGTTAGCTTTCACAAAATTCAATCCATTATCTGATCGGATCAATTTCACATTGCCTCTACGGCTGATAAATCTTCTTAGAGCATTGATAAAAGCATCAGTATCTAATGAATATAACATCTCTAAATGTATTGCTCTACTACTTAAACATGAAAATATTAATCCATATCTTTTTTCTCTTACTTTCCCTCTTCCCCTTACTATAAGAAAAGGACCAAAGGCATCAATACCAATACTTGTAAATGGTGGTATATCACCTTCTAATCTATCTTTGGGCAAATCTCCCATCAACTGCTGAGTTGGCCTTGTATGGAGCTTTCTGCATATAATGCAATCTTTTAGGATCTTCTTAATACTTCTGCTTGCTCCAATGATATAGTACTTCTCTCTTAAAGCATTTAAAACTGTTTGTTTTCCTAAATGTCCATTAATTCTATGGTAATGTCTCATTATTAACATTGTAACATGACTATTTGGCAAGATAATTGGATGTTTAAAATCATATGATACATCATTCAGATTTTTATTCCTCCCACCTACTCTTAATATTCCATTATCATCTATAAATGGTAGGAATTTTGCCAAAATGTGCCTCTTTGGTAAGGCTTCTTTCTTTTTTATTTTGTATTGTATATCATGAAATTCTTTATTTTGTACATATTTGTAAATAGCCTTTTCTGCATCTTTTAATTCTGTGATTGTCATAGCACCTTTATTCCAGGCTTTTTTATGCAAATTTTCTTTAACTCTTAAAATCCATGCTACCTTTGTTTTTAATTTCATCCAATCTGAGACAGAATGTATGAGCTTGTCTGTTGAGCTTTCTTGGAGTTGTATGGCCATCACTGGTTTACTTTTTATAATTTCATCATTTTCATCATCTAATTTATTTTCTTTATTTTGCTCAGGCCATTGAGCTTTGTCTTTGTACAAAAATTCTGGACCAGTGCTCCATAGTTTATTGTTCAAAAACTCATTAACAGATATACCTTTACTTCCTATATCTGCTACATTTAGCTTACCTGGTACATAATTCCATTGGCTTATATCTGTTTGTGATCTGATATAGTTAACTCTATTGTGTACAAATCTTTTGAATCTTTTTGATTCATTTTTGATATATTGTAAAACAATTTCACTATCTATCCAGAAATACTCTTGGCTTATTTTCATATCTAATTCATCTTTTAAAATTTGGTGTATGTTGACTGCTAATTTTGCTGCACTCAGTTCTATTCTTGGAATAGTTAACATCAAATTTTTATTTAATGGTATCAATCTTGTTTTAGATAACACCAATGAACAATATATTTCATCATTCTCTCCAATGAATCTTATATATGCTACTGCTGCATATGCAATTTGAGAACCATCTGAAAAATAATGTAGTTCTACACCTTTTATACTTTAGACAATTTGGATTATATGGCCTAGGGACTTGAAAATCATTTAGCTTATTAACATCACTTAGCCATTTTATGTAACTTTTTTTTATATCTGATGGAATTTCATCATCCCAATTAACCTTTCTATCGCATAAATTTTGAAATATCTTTTTAGCTACTAGTAGTACTGGACTAATAAATCCTAGTGGATCATATATGGAAAAAATGCAACTGAGTATACTTCTTTTTGTTAATTCTTTATTTTGTATATCTACCCTAGCTTTCATTAAATCTTTTTCTGGGTCCCAACTTAAGCCTAATACTTTTTGTGAAGGCAATCTATCCAAAGTTAAGTTTATTTCTTTAAAATCTTTACTTAAGTCTTGTTTATCAATATTTTCTAAAAATTTCTTTGAATTACTAGCTACTTGATGCAGATTAAAACCACTAATTTTTAAAATTTCTTTAACTTCTTTATAAACTGCTATAGCCTCATTTTCTGATTTCACAGACTTTAAACAATCATCAACATAGAAATTTCTAAGTATGGTATCTTTAGCTAAATTACTGAATTTTTCTGCTTCAATTACATGTGTAGTTTGCTTCAAAACATAATTTGCAATTGAAGGTGAGCTCACACTTCCAAATATATGAACTTTAACTCTATATTCTTCTGGAGTTTTATTTAAATTACCATCTGGGAACCATAAGAAGCGCTGATAATCTTTATCTTTGTCAAGTACCTGTATTTGATAAAACATCTTCTCTATATCTGCTATGAAAGCATATTTCTCTTTTCTGAACCTTAAAAGGATGCCTTGTAGATTGGAAATATAGTCTGGACCTGTAAGTAAACTATTATTTAAAGAAATACCATTGTATGGTAAAGCTGCATTAAATACTACTCTCATTTTTTTCTTTTGTTGATGAATTACGCTATGGTGTGTTAAATAGAATCTGTCATTGTTTAATAGTTCATGTTGCTCAACTTTTTCTGCAAAATTAAGTTTTAACATTTCATCTATGTTTTCACTATACTGTACAAAATATTCTTTATCTTTCAAAAATTTACTTTTTAAGGAGTACAGTCTTGCTAAAGCTTGATTTTTGTTATTAGGAAAATGCTGATTTTCTTTTTTAAATGGTAAACCAACTTGAAATTTACCTGTAATTGTTCTTTGTAATGTATTTTCAACCTTATTTTTCCACTTTTGATCTTCAACACTGTCACAGACTTGTTCAGGATTCTTTTCAGAAAACTCTCTTAAGCAATATTTTTCAAATAAGTTATCATTTTCTTCTTGTATTTGTGTTTTATGACATCTTAAACTCATGAATGCTGGTATACCATCTGGTGTCGAACCTTGTAATGCCCATCCAAATGAATACTTAACTGCAAAGGGATAGTTATAATGACCTTCCACTACTTCAATGGGTTTTAACAATTTACTTTGATTCATTCCTATTAATAATCCAATTTTTGATTTTATGAAGTTGAAGGGCACATGATTCAAGTATTCTAATCCATTTATATCTTTGATAGATGGACTTTCTTCTATTTTAAAGGGCCAATTTTCTTTGCAGTATATATTATTTATGGTTTCAGATTTCCTCATCTCAATATCATAAATTTCTAGATTGTTTAATATGTATGTCTTTATTTTATGTTGCCCATACATAGTAGTAATATCTATATCTTTCTGAGGTTTCATATATGACATACCTAATTCTGTGGCTATATTTAAATCCATAAAGCATGCTGAAGAATATGTATCTAGACCCATGTATGTCTTAATCACTTTATCTTTACCTTTAAGCTTGATTTTAACTGGTACTGCAGGATAAAATAGCTTTCTATTACTTACTTTTGTTTGAAAGGTTTTTGCTTCATTACTTCCTGATTCTTTTGACTCTACCTTTTTATCTTTATCCTCTAAATTCACAGTGAGTGCTGCTGGTGAGGGGTTTGAGCCATCTTGCTCTTTCTTTGTTAAACTGGTACTATCTTTTTCTCTATGCAGGATTGTTAAATGTTGCTTATTACATCTTTCACATTTTTCTGGTCTTTTACAGTTACTACTAAAATGATTTGATCTGAGACACTTAAAGCATAATTTATTGTCTTTAATGAACTTTGTTATTTCATCTTGGCTTTGTTTTTCTAGAATTTTGCATTTAAGTATACTATGATTGTCCTTTTTACAAAAATTGCAAAACTGCGATTTATTATTATCTTACTAACTTGACTATTACTACCATTATTCCTATTTTTATTGTCATTATTATTATTCCATTTATTATTATTATTATTATTTTTATTGTCATTATTATTATTTTCTTTTGTATAAAGTGACTTACCTTTTTCACTTTGTAATTTGGTTTGTTTGGGTTTTGTACCAATGCCAAGTTCACCAAACAGTGGTGTGTTCATTATTCTTGCTTCTTTTTCAACAAACTTTGTAAATGTACTAAAATTTACCTTTTTATTTTCTTCATACATACTATCAACTTTATTTCTCCACTTATCACGCTGTTTGTAGGGAAGTTTTTTAACTATTCTATAAATAGCACCAGTAGAATTCAATTCATTCAATGGAGTAATATTTTCCATTGCATTATTAATAGCATCTAAAAACAAAGAAAAATCTGCCATGGCTTCACCATCTTCATTCTTAATTTCATTCCAGTCTTCTAACTTTTTCAAATATGTATTAGCGATAACTTGTTCATTTCCATACTGTTTCTCGAGTTTTTCTACTGCCTTTTTATAACTTATATTTTCATCCAAATGCATACAACTTCTTACTATTATTTTCTGCTTTACTTCTGTATACTTAATTAAATAGGAAAGCTTGTTCATTTCATTCTCACATTTCCTTCATATATTAGTTTTAAAACAGCATAAAATCTTTAAATTGTAGTCGGAATCTTTCCAGAAAAGTACTTCTGGCTCACATGTTGGTAGAGGATTCTTAATACTCACTTCTAACTTTTGTTTTAAAATCTCTACTAGTTTAGACTCCTGATTATTATTTTCACCTATACTATTTATTTTAGTTTCTGAAAAATTTACATTTTTATTTTCATTTTTTACAGAAGTATCGCTAATACTGAAAATTGGACTTTCTAATTTTTGTTCAATTTTTATTAAACTTTGCTCTAAATTTTTTATATGACTACTATGTTGGTACAAATCTAAATTTTCTTGTTCCCTTTTCTTTGCCAAGTATTGTTCATGTTCTTGTAATTTTATTTTACTTTTTTCAATTTCGAGCAACAATGATTGGGCTATTGAATTTTTTGAACTAGATATACTTACTTTACTAGATATATTACTAGCACTATCTTGTGGTATAATCCTTGGTTCATATTTATTCATGTATTTTGAAATATCATTTTTTAACTCATAATATGGCTTTAATTTTAATGTAAGCCACTGCTGTATTTTATCTGCTTCTACAGATTCTGCTATTAATTCACTACATGTATTTTTGAGAGATTCGACCTTTGCGTCTAATGTTAATTCATCAGTTTTAATTTCGAGACTTAAATCTAAGTTATTTAAGAGAGCATGCCATAATTTGCCCTTTGTTGTATTTATTTTTTTTGTTATGGCAGCTAGTTTTCCTGAAGGAACCTTAAAACCTCCTTCAGTTGTTTCGGTATCATCTATATTTTCTTTTTCGCTCATTTTTTTAATTATTATTATAAAAAAAAAAAAAATTATTAAAACTAAATATTTATCGAACTCATTCACTCATTTTATTTTATATAAAAAAAAAAATAAAATAAAAATAAAGGAAGGATATTACTTTTAACACAATTTATATATACAGATAAATTCTTATATATTTCCTATATAAAAGTTTACCTATATATATTTTTTATTTATTTTATTATTTTTATTTTTGCTATTCTTATTTATACTTATTTTGTGTCAATCGGATGATCATTCCTCCATCTGAGTGACAGCTTCTGTATTCTGCATCCAAGCCTTCTTAATTTAGAAGAACTATGTAAAACATCAGTGGCAAAAATACTCTATTCGACATTTCTTCTTTATTTGCACATATTGGAAATACGAACAGGTTCTAAAAATATAAAAATATAACAAAACTATAAATATATAAAAGTACAAATACTAAATGTTAAAAAATAAACATAATAATTATACATTTGTTCCATTTAATAAAATTTCGAAAAGAGATATTTGATAATAAATATTTTATTTATTTTTTTATTTATTTTTGTCCTTTTTAGCTTTTGTTTAAAAACTCATAGATGTTACTTTTTTTTAAATATTATACCACATTCACACCAACTATATTAATACCTATAAAAATAGCTATACCTTCTAAATTACTGATGTTTGGATTTCATAAGTAGCTGAGATTAGGGTGGATGGCTTAGATATTACTCAAAATTGTAGGACTGCTGCTATAAAAACTATTATATACTTCCACATATTTCTCTTCTATTTTGCTTATTTTAGTATTTTATTTTAGGATATAGTATTTTATTTTAGGATTTAAAAACTATTTGCTATATACAGTATCTTTTATTTATTAGTTTTAGCGGAATTTATATTTTTGTCTACATGTGGTATCCATTTTTCACTAAATTTCACTAAAAAATCACAATGTCTTGCGACAATTGTGGACTCACTTCTAATTCAAAGGCGGTACTATTTAGTCGTGTTTGTGTAATCAAAGTTAATAATCAAAATGTAAAAAGGGTATAGAGGTAAATTTCTTCATTTCTTTTCAAATATTTTCACTATCAACCTATCTCTATTCTCTTTACCTTCTCACCAATCAAATTTACCCTAACTAAGATTTTAAGTGATAGATTTCTAAAACCAAAAGGCAGAGTTATCTATGGAATATCAAGATCTTATTCAAAGAGCAAAAAAATCTTTGAAACAACAAATTCAGGTAAGGCTAATGTAGATTCACAATTATACTTATATATCATTTTTTAAATCCTTATATCTTTCAAAGATTTTTTTGTAATTAATTTAATCTGCTTTAGATTAAATTTTCGTCAATTGTGTAATCTATATTGGTCTTAACGAACGGATTTGTTGCAAGTTCTTGATAACTCGTGCCTATCAATTGCAAATTACAATCAAACTATCTCCGAAGCTTATAGCAGTTTTCGATATTTTGTGTATTATTAGGTCAAAATCATTTAAAATTAAGGTTTATTTTAATATAAGAAAATAATAGACGGTAGAAGCCACGTGGGCCTATCGAGACTAGCCTATTGGTGTTTTTGTCCGAAGTTTAGTTAGTCTTAGTGTAATTAATTCAAAATTTGGTATGAGAGTTAGGTAAGCAATGCATCATTCCCTAACCCTTCCATTACAGTGATTTCCTAAAAAATTCAAGCTCAAACTTAGGCCTAGGTCATTTTCAACCTCAAAATTTGTTTTTTTGTGTGTGTGTGTGGTCTTCTAAACCCTTTAAAAATTCAAATCAAATAATTTGTCCTGGTGGTAGGCCATATCTCATTTTTCCTCAAAAAATTCAATTTCAAAGTTAGGCATTATAGGCCTAGATCACTTTCAACTTCAAATTTTGTTTTTTTTTTGGTCTAATAGACCTTTTCAAAATTCAAATCAAATAATTTGGCTTGGTGATAGGCTATCTTTCATTATTTCATCTTTCTTCAAGGTTTCATTTGTCCTTGGGTCATTCTAGCCAAATTTCAGCGAAAATGTCTGACCCAGAGATACAAGCCCTTCATGATAGAGTTAATAAAAAATCTAAGCCTATAGTTCAAGCCATTTCATCCCTCAAGGCACAAGTAAATATTTATCTTGGTCAAATAGAGAGTAGGCCTATAGATAATAATAAAGATAAAGATGCAGTTTATGTAAAGGATCTCATAGAGGAAGTAGAGTCCTTGTTAAAAGATATTAAACAAAAGGATACAAATATAATAAAAATATATAATGATAATGAGGTTGACTCCCTCATTCCTGAGTTTCATAATAAGGAGTTGTGTAGTCAGATTCAGTACCAATGCTCGATTAAATCAAAATTAAGTGAATTAAAATTTAAAGGGGATCAAAATTCAACCCCTCCAAAAAATACTTGCTCTCATTTCAGTGAATCTGTTCTTAGAGCTATAGATTGTGGTTTCTTTGAGGGCAATGAAACTGATAAGTTTGCTTATAAAACCTTCATTTCAAAATTTAAGAGCTCCTTAGATTTACAAAAAAATTTAAGTGAATCCATTAAACTTCATTGCTTAAAAAATAAATTAAAGGGATATGCGTACTCCCTAATTCAGAATCTTTCTATTAGTGATAATAATTATAATAAAGCTCTTGAACTTCTAGATAAAGAGTTTTTAGACGAAAATTTCATCATTGATGAAATTATTAAAAAAATAATATCTTTAAAACCAGTATTTGACCCAACATATAATGCGACTAGGGTTTACTTAAATGATATCAGAACATTAATATATGAACTTGAGAGTTATAACCTCAAATATCTTGAGGAGGCTACTGGATTAGTAGTACTTAGCCACATAGTTTTATCAAAATTACCTAATGTGGTAGTCAAAGAAATTACTCGCAAGTTGAATACCAATTACCCTGATTTAAATCAAATATTTGATAGCTATAATGAAGTTATCAAAAATATTGTTAAAACGTCAAATCATAATAAAGGTCAAAATTTCAATCAAGTCCCTTCCCATAATACTTATTCAAAATTTAAAAATGTAAATACTTCAGATAAGCCTAATTTTAAATTTAAAAATAATGAAAATCAAAGGACGAATGAGTCCTTAAAATCTAATAATAGGCCTGATTCCAATTCTGCTTTGCAGAATTTCAAAATTCATACTAATGAAGTTAGTGGAAATGAAGCTTCTCATGGTATTGATTCTTCCACTTCTAAAATCAAAGGTTATTCAAAATCATGTAAGTTTTGTTCATCCCAAGGTCATGTGATGACCAATTGCAATGTTTATCAAACCTATGAGTTAAGAATTAAAAGGTGTAATGAAATAAATCTATGCCCCAATTGTTCAAGTACTAAACATACTGCAGATCAGTGTCCTGGACTTGAGGAGCAACTTTCTTTTAGTTGCCAAGTTTGCAATAAAAGAAGTCATATTACAGCTCTTTGTAAGCAAAGGAAAAGTTCCACCCTCACAAATGTATGTCTTAGTTTTAGTCAAAGCACCAACAATTTATATTTGTTGCCATCAATTACTATAAGGATTGGTAGGGGTAAAGTTTCGGCTTCAGTTCGATGCCTAGTCGACTGTGGCTCACAGAGGTCCTACCTTTCTAAAAAAGTGCTGGACAAACTCAATATATCTGTAGAGAATCATCAAAGCACTCAATACGATATAAAAACCTATTTAGGTGTTAGCACCCGCACTTTGAAAGAGACTGTTCTTGATGTATATATGGACCAGTCTTGTTTCACCCTTCCTCTTTTGGTTGATGAGGATCTTAAATTAAGTTACGAGATTAAGTTCGTAGATCAGGCTCTAATTAATTTGAGAAATAAATCTTTCAAATTAGCTGATTCTGGCTATAAAGAGTCTAATAACTCATTTTTCGATTTGGATGCCTTAATTGGCATTGATTTAATAGAGTATTTCCCTCAACTAGAATTGATTAAATGTATGAGTGGATCTGCTTTTAAGTTAAGAAATGGTTCTATTATTCCATTTGGAAATATTACTAATTTTATATACAATAATCAAATAAGAGTTTCAAATCCATCATCAATTGTTCAAAATCATAATCATATTCAAAATCAAAATCTAAATCAAAATCAATTGCAGGTTAACCATACTTTGGTTAATGCAGTCTTAAACCCTGTACATTCTTATTTTAATCCTTTAAGCCACATACTAAGTAATTCTGAGGTAGAGCAAGGATTAGAAAACATGTTCAAATTAGAGTCCTTAGGTATAGAAGGTATGAATAATAATAAATCTGAAGATGATTTGAAACAGATTGAAAAATTCAAAGGTGGTATAGAGTTTAAAGACGGAAAATATCATATAGATCTTCCATGGATTGAAGATAAACTTCCTTTGTTGCCATCAAACTATAACATTGCTCTTGCAGTGCTTAATAGAGTTCATAAAAATTTGGAAAGTAAAGATTTAGTTAAAGCCTATGATGATGTCTTTCAGCAACAATTAGCTGATGGTATTATTGAAGAGTTCAGTGTATCTCCCTCTGAGTATAAAAATTATATTTGGGTTCCTCACAGACCTGTTATCAAAACTGATGAACAAGTATCAACAAAGGTCAGGCCTGTGTTTAACTGTTCTCTTAAAACTAATTCTTTACCATCTCTAAATGAGGCAGCCTATACTGGACCAGATCTTATGTCCTCCTTGTTGGGTCATTTATTCCGGTTCAGATCAAATCAGTTTGTCATGTTAGCGGATATTAAACAAGCCTTCCTTCAGATTAAGTTAAAATCTATCGAAGACCGCAATCGCTTTTGCTTTTTTTGGAAAAGTAATGGTCAATTAAAGGCTTATCGATACTCAACCATTGTTTTTGGTTTCACATCCTCACCTTTCATCCTCAATTATATCATTAAGCATCATGCTCAGTCTTATGAGGATGATGCATGTACTCAGATTCTATTGAATAATTTTTTTGTTGATAATTTAATTATTAGTGGCAATGATCTACAACATTTAAAAGAACTTTATTATGAATGCAACAAAAGAATGGAAGATGGTGGTTTCCATCTTAGAAGTTGGGACTCTAATAATGATCAATTAAGAGCTATTATGGAAGGAGAGGGTAGAATAGTTCAACATCAGGAATCAGAAGATAAGGTTCTTGGATATCTTTTTAATCCTCTTACAGATAAGTTAAAACTAGCAAAATTTTCAGTAAATGCTGATGCAAATACCAAAAGATTGTTGTTATCTGCTGTGTCCAAGGTTTTTGATCCTTTAAATATCTTTTTACCCGTAACTTTAAGAGGTCGGCTATTAATTAGGAAATTATGGCAATTAGGTCTCGATTGGGATGAAAAGGTCCCTGCTGATGTTTTAGTTTCCTGGTCTTCACTATGTTCAGATTTAAATAAATTACATAATATTGAAATTGAAAGGTGTGCT
The DNA here is from genome assembly GCA_015478945.1 of Trachelipus rathkii. Taxonomy (NCBI): domain Eukaryota; kingdom Metazoa; phylum Arthropoda; class Malacostraca; order Isopoda; family Trachelipodidae; genus Trachelipus; species Trachelipus rathkii. The sequence continues at coordinate 23,604 of JABUQX010034641.1, read as the reverse complement.
TTCTCACCTTCTCCCTCGAACTCTTTATTCGTATTTTGTGATGCTTCTTCATCTTGTTATGGTTTTGTCGTTTATAGTATAGGTCAAGGTTCTAATTTAATATTCTCAAAGGCCAAGGTGGCCCCTCTCAAATCTAGGGCTTTGCCCTCTTTAGAGTTGTTGTCTGTGTTCTTATTTTTCAAATGTATCAAATCAATATTATCAGAATTTTCTAATGTTCAGTTCAAAAACATAAAGGTGTTTGTAGATGCTCAAATTGTCCTTTCATGGCTCCTATCTGGAAAGGCAAAAAATAAAAATATTTTTGTTAACAATAGGCTCAAAGAAATTTATCAAATCAAAAATCAAGTTGAGCAAGAGTACAAAGTATCCATTTCTTATGCTTACATCAATACTGCTGAAAACCCAGCAGATCTGATTACCAGAGGTGTTACAACCTCTACTTTTCTTTCAAAATTGCCATTATGGCTAAAGGGTCCTTCTTGGATTCTTTTAGATCAATCTCAATGGCCTATTAGTAAACTTAAATGTTTGTCTGAGGCCAATAAGGAAAAGACTTTACAATGTAACACATCTTTGGTTGTTTCTCAGTCTTTGTTACCATTTAAAGATTACTCAAGTGTGCATAGGCTTTATAAAGTAACTTCAAAAATATTCAAATTCATTAGCAGGAGTAAAGGGCTGGATGAAGATTGTGATCAGAAAGCCCAACTCTATTGGTTGAAGATAATGCAGCAGCATTGTTTTTCTAAGGAGATATTATTTCTCCAAAATCCTAAAAAGGATGAAATTCCACCGCTGGTCAATCAACTTAACTTATTCATAGATGATAAAGGCCTAATCCGATCCAAAGGTAGAATTGCCAAGACACTTTTATATAATGATGATGTGATAAATCCAATTCTTCTTGGCAAGGATCATCATCTCACTAGATTAATCATAAGAGACTTTCATTCAAGATGTCAACATTTGGGTGTTCAAACCACTATCAATTTTATCAGAGCTCATGGCTTCTGGATTACCAAGGCCAGGCAGGCTGTAAAAAATGTTTTGTCAGACTGTATAGTATGCAAAAAATTTAACAGTATACCCTTTAAATATCCAAAAATGACTAATCTTCCTCATCATAGAGTTAATTTTGTGCGTCCTTTTGAGCATACTGGTGTGGACTTTACAGGGCATCTCGTTGTAAAGATTAATGATAAGGAATTTCAAAAAATGTATCTATTAATTTTCACCTGCCTTAATATCAGAGCTATTCATGTTGATGTCCTTCCAGATATGTCCACTGAATCCTTTTTACTTTCATTCCAACGTTTCACAAATATATATGGCATACCGTCCAATTTGTACTCAGATAATGCCAGGAATTTCAAACAAGGTGGAAATATACTGTTAGAATCTTTGTCTTCAAATATGTTCTCCGAACATATGCGTATCAATAACATCAAACATTACAAGATTCCAGTCTATTCCAGTTGGGTGGGATCAGTTTGGGAGAGAATGATACGAACAGTTAAGGGATGTCTCTATAAAACTATAGGTAAAGCAACCTTAACCTACTTTCAACTGTTAACAAGTATTTCAAATATCACCAATGTTATCAATTCAAGACCTTTAACCTATAGGTCATCAGATAATGATTTGGAAGTTATTGCTCCAAATTCCTTTTTGAAGCCTTATGGCAATTCAAACCTCATATTCAATGAAGTTTCCACCCCCATATGGAAAAAACTTCCTCCCTCACAACAAGACTTAGCCATAACTCTAACTGCTCAAGGAAGAGTTTTGGAGACTTTCAGGGAATTATGGTATGAGTCTTACCTATTAAATTTGCGCCAGACTAGTAGAAATCTCTATCAGTCAGAGTGGACCAACAGAATTAAGGTTGGAGATATAGTTCTGATACACACACCTAATAAGCCTAGACCCTTCTGGCTTTTGGGTAGAGTTCTGGAAGTCATTGTTGGTGATGACGATAAGATCAGGAGTGTGTTATTAAAAAGGGAGATGGACAAACCTGTCACTATTCTATTTGTCATCTCTACCCATTGGAGTTATCTATTACCCACTCTGTCTCCTGTGGAGAAACTGATGCTGAAGCAAGCAGTGATCTCTCCAATTCAGATGGTCAAAACAATGAAAATACAGATCAAGTTGATCCTCAAATTTCAAATTCAGTTATTCAAATCTTTTGAAGTTAAAGATAAGATAATATCTGGTCTTGAATTGATTAGTAGTTGAGCAAACCTCACACTATTAGGATAATTTTATAGTGTCATCCCAACATGACTTCGTACACATCAGGGAATCAAATTATTCCAGGTCAGCTAACAATATCATGTCATAGTGAGTAAAGTGCCTAGTAGACAGGAACTGACTTGCAAGTGTCCGAAATAATTCCTCGTCAAAGGGAAAGTTATCTTTATATTTCGTAAAAAAATTTAATTGCTTTTAATGCAATGGTTTTCAGTGCAACCTCTTCAGTGGTGAGGACCATATTAAAAAACTTATTAGTCATAACTTACCACACACGTATTTCTCTTCACATTTTGCTTGACTTCAGTCATTTTATGTTTATGGGCGATATGAGGAGTATTTTATTATCTAGTGATGCTTAAAATAGAAGGGTATTTGCCTAATAATTACGAGTATCTTTATTTTATTAGTTAGCGGAATTATATTTTTGTCTAGCAATGTGTACCATTTTTCACTAAATTTCACTAAAAAAGTCCACAATGTCTTCGACAAGTTTGCTGGACTCACTTCTATTCAAAAGCGATTTACTATTTAGTCGTGTTGTGATGTAATCAAGTAATAATCAAAATGTAGAAAAGGTATAAAAGTAAATTTCTCATTCTTCTTTTCAAATATTTTTCACTATCAAACCAATGCTCTAATTACATCTATTACTTTCTCACAATCAAACATTTACCTCGTAACTAAGATTTAGAGTAGAAGATGAGATTTCATAAAACAAACGCAGATTATCTATGGTAATATCAATATCTGTGATAATGCAAAGGAGCAAAGAATCTTTAAGATAACAACAGATATTCAGGAGGTTGAAGCTAATGAGATTAACCACAGAGATCAACCTAGTGTATACTAAGATGGCGATATATCATTTTTAATCACTTATATGCTATTATTAATTAAAGTTTGCTTGAAGATTAGTGATCTCTAATCAAATATAGCTGACAAAATCCTTAATTAAATTTCTTTCTGGATGAAATTCAATTAGCTTGTGTGAGAGTTTTCTTGATGTTGCTAAATTTTCTTCTGGCATTACCTTATTAATACTAAATGGAATTGAAGAATTTCAATATGCTAAGTATATTCTACCTTAATAGTTACTTCTTTGTGAAAATATAAGGCATCTTGTAATGAAATAGGATGTTACTATAAGTTGTTTTTCATATGTCTTACCGATTAGTGTTGATTGAAGTCAAAATTCCTGATACTTTGACCTTTTATTTTCTCAATATTACTTTTGGCAAAGTTGGCAGTTTGTTGCTTCAATAGCTTGTTTGAGTTTCTGCAATAGCTTATATTTGCTTGCAGTATCTTCTAATTACTTGGTTTTTCTTAATATTGGGCTTTCTTTAGCCTTTATTCTATTTGCAAGCCCTTAATGTTGCCCCACCTTCTATTCTGATTTCCTCAGCAATTTTCTCTGTGTTGCAATCAATTTTTGCTTTTCTACATATCTAATATTTTGGTAATTTTTTGTAACCATAGTTGATGTTCACATAGTATGAATAGTAATGAATTTTCATTTGAATTAACGAACAGTAGTGTATAATATTATTTTGTTTCCTTTTTTGCTTTAAATATATTAATGGAAAAAATATAACAAACAGATATATATAATATATATATAAATATATATATTATATATATATATAATATTATATAGTAATATAATAATAAGTATATATATATAATATAGGATTAATGTTAGAATTATATAAAGATTAGATATAATATATATAGATATATATATATATATATATATTGTAACGAGGTGTTTGTAGGTAATTGAATCTCGTTAACAAGAAATAAACTTTAATTGGTCTCCCTTCACCAACAATCAACAACGTGGAAATCGAATCAATGCTCGATAAGACTCGAATAAGGCTTGAAGCAGTTAAGCCTCGGACCCCAATCCTAAAGAAATAAACAAAATCTTTTAGAATTGGGTAAAGAAATTAGTTCCATAAGGTGTATATCAATGAATATCGTGATATTCACCGACATACCCTATGAGACGACGCCGAAATGACAAAAGCATGATTTACATTCCTGGCAATGAAAAGTCTTGCCCAGAATGGCAAATCATGTTATTGCATTAAGTGTAGGTGTACCTGAGAAAAATCGGGCATAGGTCTATCGGGATCTATAGGTCGTTTTCTCCAGTAGAAAATCATATTTACGAATAAATGATTTTTTCCCGAAATTTATAAGTTATGAGAAATAAATAAAAATTTTGACATATATCTTTTGTAGCCGCAGCTTGGGCAATGGTCAAAATTGCAAATCTAAGATAGCTAATTTTCAAACAATATAAATTATATAAAATAAATGTTTCTAAACAATAAACACTTTACACTTGCCTTCGAGTCTAATGAAATTCTGTAGTGCCTCCCACAAAAATTGCAATATATTTAAATCACATAAATTTAAAATACTTATATATATATATATATAATAATATATAATATGATATATATATAATATATATTAATATATATATATATATATATATATATATAAGGGTGAGGAGGGTATATGTATATAATATATATATTATATATATATATATATACTCACGCTTACCTTAAATAAACAAATAAATTCTGTCTTGGTGCAGAATTTAAGAAAACACGCTAATGCAGAACTACAGCATAACGAAAAGTGAAAAACGGACGCGTCGCCCACCACGCCTTCTACTCGCTGCCTCCAAAGGAGCCAGAGCAGAATGAAGCGGGACCTGAGAATAAGGTGTCTGTAGCTGAGGCGATATAGGTGAAGCGGGTTGCGAAGCAGAAAGAGAAAATAAAGAAGAAGGAGAATGAGTCAAAATAGGTATGCGAGTACTAACACATATGCTAGGACAAGCTGATGGAGCCGGAGTTAGGCTGCTCGTTGGTAGTGCTACCTGAGCCAGAGTTGGAGTTGAAGGCAGTGGTGGAGGTGGTGGTGAAGTGTAAGGAATAGATGCAGGTGGAGAGATAGGTGTTGTGAAAGAAGGTTGAGGAAGAGGAACCGGAATGGTGCGAGGAAACAAGTCGGAAACCTGAGTATCAGGAGGGTTTGCCTCGAAATAAGCGGGCTTGAGACGATCGATAGAAACGACCTCTGTGCGGGAAGGACGTTGGATCGTGAAGAACTTCTCCTTCCTAAGCACAACCGGAAAAGGTCCGTCGTATTTAGGTTGGAGTGAGGTGCGATGGGAATCATGCCTCACGAAAACGTGAGATCTTTCGGGATGAAGGACTGCACCTTTTGATGCCGTGTAGGTGTGGGTCTCCACGATTCAACATAGCGTCTCAAGCGGGTAAGATAGGAAAAAAGATCTGAGAAAGGAGGGGGAGAAGACTGTGAAAAGAATTTTCCAGGTAAGCGAAGAGTTGAACCATAGACAAGTTCAGCAGCGGAGCACTGAAGGTCTTCGGTAATAGCCGTGAGAATGCCAACCAAACAAAAGGAAGAGCTTCAGTATAGTGCTCCGGTAAGTGCTGTGCTGCAAGGGACGCCTTGAGCTGGCAGTGAAAGCGATCATAAATCCCATTCGATATAGGATGGAAACCGGTTGTTGGATCCTCTCCGAACCAAGGAGAAGCATCATATCTCTCCAGAAGAAAGATTCGAACGCTGTCCTTGATCCGTGGTAACGGTGTGAGGGACCATAACCTACTTCAAAGAATTTATTGATCTCAATATTATTGAAAAATGTAAATATTTTGTAAACCTAGCTGTATCATATCTCCTCAAAGAAATCGCCTTTCTATAGTAAACATTCCTAACTCCTTCAACCACTAGTCATAGTTCAAACTTTCAAAGACAGAAATCATCCTTGTTGCTCTACGTTGCACTCTCTTCAGCATATCTATTTCGTTTCTTAAAAAAGGAGGAAGTGAAAGAATTAGAACTAGCAAAAGTGGTAAAAGTCATCGAGACCTTCTTCCTAGCTACTAAACAGGCGCAACACATTCCTCTGGCTCAACTGTGCACAGTGAGCACCATTGAAAGATAATTTAGTACAATGCAATAATTTAGTAGAATGCTGAAAGTTAGTAACTATGTTTTTTGTTGCAGACATTATTTGTTGTCTGTGCAGAATCCTCTTCTTACTTAAACTGTATGTGCTGAGAACTGGCATATAGTTGAAGTGTTTAAAAAAGATCAAGGTTTTGCTATGGTGTTTTTTATTTGATAATATTCTCTGGTAACTTGAATAGTATGTATAGAGGGATGGGATGAAACAGTCTTCGTTAGGTCTATGTGTGTTTAACTGTCTCTGGTTTTCTACTGTGCTAAAAAATAAATGAAAAATAAAAAAAGTTGTTTCTTTATGGAAACAGACAGGTTTCATAAAAACGGTAAAACAACATTGTGAAAAAAAACATTACATTTTTATAAACTTTTATATATATTATATATATATATATATTTATTAGTTATAATTAATATATATATAATATACAGTATATATATAATATATATAATATATATATTGTATATAATTATATATATATATATATACTATAGTATTATATATAATATCATATAAATATATATATCAGGCGAAACTAAGCCAGCTTGCGCCCCCGCTGCGACATATTCCTGTCGCGCCCCCTTAGTCATGGCGCTGCGTGATAGAAGTTTGAACTTGAATGACAAAAAAAAAGTTTCTTGTTCATATCAAAGCAAAAACACATTTAGTAAATCAGAAAAGAAACCAGAGTGTAATTACAATGAAAAAAAAAAGTATATATCCTGTGGACGCGCCGCCGCCGGCGCAATTTATTAAACGGGAAAATTGTCACTCATTACGAACTCGATTAGATATGTCAGTGAGTAGTCGGGTAATGAACTTCAGCAATTGGTCTCGGAGTTATATATATATATATATATATATAATAATATATATATATTATATAATATACCTATAATATATAATAAATATATTCTAACTAGATCCAAGTTTTTACTATAATTGAATTAAGAATAAATAATATAATTAATTTCTAAAGATTTGTTAAAAAAAGAAGGCGCATTTTTAAAACACTTTTACATTACCGTTATTAGAAAGTAAAGCAAAAACTTACTAAAAACAATACAACAGTCATTACTTTTTAACTGTGACATTAATAGTCTTCAAATGATCATTAATCCCCTTCGTCTCTGCTCACAAAATATTCGCACCTAATTTCTCCAGCCAAATGCGCGAGGCCCGATCATAACTCTACTAAGGTACAGCCAAATTCACTTAACCTTACGTTCGTCGATTTCTCAAAAGTAACTTTTTATTAGTTTAATTTTGAAAAAAAATCCTCAGCAGATGATGAGTTACTGGGAGTGTCCAGAAACATTATAAAAGCTGTACACACTTCTGAAATACTACAAGACAACATATTTTCAATCGACAAATATTCTGCCACTTGTATATTTTGTCTTTTTGCTTTTCTTTCTTATTTCACTTGCCACAAACAACATTCCTGAAGCAGACAATTTCCGTTCCCTAAAGAACTTGTCCAACTCGGCCGCTTCATATTTGTGGTAAAATTGTCATGCTTTACCCATGACCTCTTTATCTGTTTGTTCTGTAGGGCTGTAAGGCTCAAAAAAGCAAAACATCTGTTCACCTTCCTCATAACCTCCGATTCACTTGCCTATTAGTATATCAATCTCTGTAAAAAAAAAACACAACCTGACATTGACACAAGCGCTACGAAGTCAACAATCTTTAGAAAGCTCATCAGAGAAGATTGTCGCTTTGTATTTGCGTTTAGTAGGCAATGAAGTCCCACTTTGCCAGCTTGCAATTTCCTGGGCCTCTTCCACGAGCTTGTAAAACTCTCCCGCAACTGGTTTTTGGTGACACACCTTTCTAAAAAGAGTGGAAGCTTTCATCCAGGGATATGTCTGATTTTTGGATGTAGAGATATAAACTGTCCAAAATTTTGCTTTGAAACAAACACACCATTAAAAAATGAAGTAAAAGTAAACATTTTCTTAAAACTGTCGCCTTAACTACTCAGATATCTTTGTTACAGTTAATATGTTCTATCTTTCTTTTCAAAATTATAAAATTGCAAATTAACTTTAACTACAAATAAAGCAATCGAAGCTCAAAGACCATCTAGTTGGGCACAGTCTTTTAACAGTTTGTTGACCGCTGCAGTTCTGAAGAAATTCTGTCAATATTAACATTTAAAAAGGGATATATCCCATATTTTCAACTTACTTATATTTTAACATGTAATGTTTATGTAATATCTTTACATAATCATCAAGACTAAGTAAGGTGGATTTGCACAAAATTGCCATACTCTGCATTAGGCACTTTCGCTGATTTGCCTGTCTGCATCCAATTAGCTCCCCACTCAATAACAGTAGCCCATTCATACCCTGCCATCTGCACTTTTTAATTGGAAAATTACTTCCAAAAAGCCACTCACCTCATAGCATCCATCACCTTTTTGATTTGTTAGGGATAAACCCCAGATTGACCATTAATTTGAAGCTTCTTTTCATCTTAATTGATGCAGACATCTTACTACTGACAGTTGGGCAGTTTTAGAAATATCTTGGGCCATATCTAAAATAAGAGAAAAAAAGGGCCATCTTGATTTCACTTTATTATTCACGGACACATGTGTGAAGGCCACAACTAACGAGTTCATTCGAATGGAGCACTCATATAAATTTTCTGCTTTTCTCATTCTTCAGGACGTTAAAGAAGCGGTCATCACCTGGATAAACAAAGTCAATTAATATTGAAAAGTTTCCAGATTACTATCAATATATCGGTAAAAAAATTATTGTATATAATACTATAAATATATATATAATATATATATATATATATTATATATAATATATATCTATAATATATAAATATATATAATATATTTATATATATATAATATTATATATAATATCATATTATAAGAGAGAGAGGAAAGAGAAGAGAATAGAGAGCAAGAGAGAGAGGAGAGCAGAGAAGAGAGAGAGAGAGAGCAGAGAAGAACTAGAGAGAGAGAGAGAAGAGAAGAGGAAGAAGAGAGAGAGCCCGAGAAGCACGAGAAGAGAGAGAGAAGAGAGAGTAGAGAGAAGGAGAGAAGAGAGAAGGAAGAGAGAGAAAAGAGAGAGAGAGACAGAAGAGAAGAGAGAGAGAGAGAGAGAGAGAGAGAAGGAGAGGAACAGAAAAAGTGAGAGAAAAATACGAGCCCGACGAGAGAAGAGCAGAGAGAGCAGAGAGAGAGAGAGAGAGAGAGAGAGAGAAGAGAGAGAAGAGAGAGGAGAGAGAGAGACATAGGCGAGTGAAGTGGGGAGGAAGGGGGAGGCTGGTAGGAGGCGGGGAGGAGAGCAGAGAGAGAGGAGAGAGAGAGAGAGAGAGAGAGAGGAAGAGAGAGAGAGAGAGGCTCATTTCTGGCTCTCATCGAAAAAGGGCTCATCCCTCTTACCCGCCTTGCGCCTCTGGGCTCCTGCGCCCCCCCGCACCGCGGGGACTGCGGCGTTATTTACGCCACTGATATATATATATATATATATATATTAATACTATATATATTATATCCATAAGATAAATATATATATATATAAAATATATATTATCAATAATATTATATATATAGATTTATAAGAAAATTCATGTAAGGATATGTTTGTTACATTAATTTCCTTCAATAATAATAAGAGGAGCAGCATGTTGCCGATGATAAGTATGAACGTCACATCCTATCTCCGCCACCTTCATCCTCTGTGTCCTCATCCCTCACTTTGCTTTCTCCTAGCCTCCCACGATTTATTTTCAACTTAGCTACTTATACGCTTGACTGCACCCATACCATCTCCTTACTTTCTCCCCGCTTTGATTGCGACCAATTATCGGCTATCTCATCCGTTGGCACCCACGGTCCCCTATGGTGCCCTGTTGTGACACACATGCCCGCTACCATTCTCTCCCCCTCCCAGTCGGTCCCCTCGCTCGCGCTCTTCCGGTCCCCTTGCTGATCCCCGCTCTTCCCCCTTTCCCGGCTGTTTGTCGCCCGTCCTCAGCCCTCCCCCCAGTTGCTCTTTGTCCTTCGGCCTCCCCCTTCTCCCTTTCTTATTTTCCTCTGCCTCCTCCTCTATTATTTCTGTCCTTTTTTTCCCCCTATCCCAGTCTCTCCCCCTCCTTTTTCTCCTCACCACCTACTTAGGCCCTTTCCCCTCCCTCGTTTTCCCCCGCTCCCCTCCTCCCCTCTATAGGGGTCCTCTGCTCCCTCACCTTTCTACCCTCTTCCTGTCCATCCCTCTTTTCCCTTTGTAATCCCTTTGTTTCTCCGTCTACTTTGGTCTGGCCGATCCGGCCTTCCCACGCCACCCGCCCCCCCCCTCTGGTCCCTCTACGTCTGCTCATATCTTTTGGTCCTTCTATTTTTATACTTTTATAATATATATATTACTTTACTATTGTATGAATGCAGTCAGATAGGGTTATATTTTTCTAGATTAAATAATAATTCTACTTATCTATATCTGGTGATCATATAATCACTTCTAATTTCTGGTTACTCCCTTTATATTATATTTATATAATATATATACTGCCGTCGTTCTTCTTGTCTCTGTATATGCCTCACTTTCCATTTTCGGTGTTTTCGCTTTCCGCCCCCTCCCTACCCCTGTCGGTTACTATCTTATACTTCCGTTCCGCCATTGTCGTCCTTACCCTACACGCTCTTCTTCTTGTCGGCCCTCTGTTGTGGTGTGTGGTAGTTGTTATATATGTTATATTATTATTATAGTTATTGATAATTATCTATTTATGTTTTTTTATCTATTTGCTACTCTGGAGGTTTAACTGCACATAGAATGCTCGGAAGCATTCCCGTAAGAGTAACAAGCTCTATATTTTAGATATTTGATATCCTTTTTACGATTCGTGTTATTTTTGTTAAATTACCTCCTTTATCTACTTCATCAGATGTGCAACGAGAAGATTGTGGAATTGGTTGCATTTCATCCTTTATTAGCAATTTATAAGATGCGATTGTCGGTTTGTTGTTTCCAGAAATAAAATGAGAATTCTGTGTGTATTAAGCTAGATATAAGAACATTAATTTCAAGGTATGTTTTGATCAGATTACAAGAAATACTTAGCTTGATGGTATGTTTAATTGGGTATTAATTACCGCGTTCTGTGAAATCTTGAATATACTATAGGTGATTTCTTTTCTTTTTATTAAGTTCACACCCAGCCGGGGCTGGCCTATTCAAGGAGGAGACTTCTCTACGGTATTTCTATAGGTAGGATACCTGCGACGACTTGCCATCGATCACGTATCTGCATGTACCGTTTGGCACCGAATAGGACTGTTATTATGGGCAGTTGTTATTCCAAGAACCCATTTAAGTGGTTGTTTGTAAATATCCATTTTGTGATTTAGCTGTGTTGACTGGTGAGGATTCACTATTGACGAAAAAGAAGAAATTTTGGAATCGCCGTAGATATGTGGATATAAAGCACGGAAAGACCCAATACTCAATTACAAAGTTATAAGGTTAAACTAAACTTGACACCACAAACGCTGAATTAGGGGTAGAAGACTTGAAGATTGGCATGGCTGTAGATGAGAGCAGTTTGTTTTTATACCATCCCAGTTGTTTTAACAGGTGACTTGTTGTTGTGCGGCGACTCATGACTAGGAAGTAACAATTGTGCTTTGAGAGTAGTTGTGTCAAGCACCAAACTCATGCACTTAATGTGTTGATTTTTCAGCGACACGGTTATAGTGTTTTCTTGAATGTAGCCCTTTTAAGGAGGAAAGACCAAGTATACATAAAGTTTGATGAAGAGGAAAGTTAATGAGTCGAAGATCGCTGTGTGTGTGTATTTAGAACTCTTGTAAGCAGCGGTCCCAAAAAGCTGCCCTTAGTCTTATGCGCGCGCTAGCTAGAAAGGTCTGCCCTCCACAAAGATATAATTGTCTTGGGTAACTATGGTGCGTTTCAAAAACAAAACCAGATGAATGAGTTATGATCTTTGTGAGATGATGTTTTTATCTAGAGAGCTGGAGATTTGACAATTCTTAGAATAGTAGTGACACTAGTTCTGAATTGATCACGACCTGACTTCCCAACAAATATTGCCATTTTTAATTTTTGTCCAGTTATGCTAATGCGCGAGTTACCGTTTAAGTAGAATCTAGTGATGTAGTCATACGAGTTATAACATTATATTTGGTGTCTGTTGAATAAGTGGACCTCCAAATTGATATGCAGTGCTCGCGATTCATAAATATCACTTGCTAAAGAGATGATTTGTGCTGAAGTCTATGAGATCAATATAAGTTGCATAAATAGTCAGCGTTTTTGAAATAGTATCTTTGCAATGTATGATAATGGCGTAGAATCTGGCGCGTTAATTATAAGCCATACCTCCGCAGTGCTCTATATCTGCACAGAAAAGAAAAATTTAAGCCTGACCCATGATCGTCCGCCTCTCTATACGACCTACAGATACAAGAGTCAGCTAAACTGCATTATACGAGCCTATTCCTGTCCGACCTCTTATCTTATATTGATCTTTTCATAACTAATAAAGGCATACTTGTTTTCTAATACGATTAAGGCTCAGAGTGTGATTTTGTTTTCAGTTCCAGTATTTGACGCTTATAATCTAATAATTCGAAGATCTAGGTGTGCGAGAAGTGATCTATTACGTTACATCCTGGTATGAAATCATAGTCTGAGGTGTGGTTAATATATAAATGTACAATATATATCTATGAAATGTGATCCTGGCAAAAAGTTGAATTAAAGTTTTAGTCGAGTAGTGAGATGAATAAGTTAATCTGCAGAATCATAAGATTCATCGTGGATGAAATGAATAGCATATTATATACACTCAGTATACTTAGTTATCCTTATGCAACATGACGCTTCATGATATTCGATAATTAGAGGAGAAAATGGCAGATTTTTATCATGATTCCTTATTAGATGGATGATTATTTGTAGCCAAGCTTGTGGTTTCATGGATAATGTGATATGTACTCTTTGTAGGTTTTAAAGTAGTGCTATTTTACTACTACAACATCTATTAATTGGTTTACAGCATCCAATTATTTTCTAGTTTTTTGATTGTAATTGATGAAAATGAACTTATATTAAAAAAAAATAGGATTATTAAATCCATTATTTTTTTAATGTGATATAAATTTGGTATGTGTTTTTATTGTTAGTTTTTGGAATAATGTTTCAATTTATAGTTTTCATAATAACAAAAAGAAGCGTAATTTTTATCAGTTTTGTTATGCTTGTTTGTTATCCTAAAATTTATTACCTAGAGGATTTTCCATTAAATAAGTAAATATAAATTCAATATATAAATTTTTTTACTTATTAGTATTATTTATATATATATAATATAACCGTATATATGAATTTTTATCAATCTGTTATATATATAATATAGTTAATATTTATATATATTATGGTAATTTACTTTTATGTTATGTGTTAAGTTTACTGTTAACATTATAAATAATGATTGATTTTATTACGAATTTTTATGACTCTATTTTCATAAAACGTTATTTATTTATTTATTATATTAATATTATTTAATAACGAAATTATTGCATTATCAATTTTGTAATTTAATATAAATTCAATATATTTGTAGTCCGTCATTGATAATATTCCTGAATATAATCAAAATGTTCTGTGGATTATTATATATTATATATGATATTCTACAATGATAAACTATATGTATGTTGTCAGGTGGTTAATTGCTCCTCAGGAATTATGATGATTTTCGTTTATGTCAGGGACACATGTATGCATGCAAATACGTGCGTATGATTCGTTTGGGTATGTTGAATTGTTATTTTATATTAGGCCTATGTAGGTTATATATTTTATCCTACCTTAAATTAGTTACTTAAATTAAATTAAAGTCAATATAACAATAGTAAAGAATTGCAACTTGTCCTAATTTTATTAATATCTTAAATATAACATATCAGTAAGAATGACTTCGGTATGTTTATTAATAAATGTTAATTGTATTAGTGTAAATTCTATTACATAATTATTATAATAACCTATATAATATTTTTTATTGCTTTATATATAGTGTTTTAGTATATATATTTATTGATTATAATATTTAATATTATATATTATATATTTTTATTATTTGTATCTTATTATATGTTATTTAATTATCCTATATAAGTCCCGGTTTGTAAGAGGTCAGTAGGTAGCTCATTTTAAAGTTGGAAATGTTGAAGAGTGCTCATCCCAGACCAGTATTTTCCGTTTCGGTAAACTCTTTATGTCTTGGGCAGTCCATTTGGTTGATTTTCGTTTGTATAGTCGGAGCTTGTGTCCTGGACTCGGTATATCTCTTATTCATCTCGTGACGTTATCTTTTTCTAATAGTGGAACCGATTTTCCAAGTCTTCTTTGTTATTCATTTGATAGCAATGTGTAATACTACTTTGAATTTGAGTCACTTCTTAGCACTGTAGCGAATCATTTTATATGAGTTATACGATAACCATAAAATATATTATTTGTAGAATCTCATTTGTGACAGATCGTTAATATCTCTTTAGAACAGATGAGAGTTAAATCGTGAACTCTCGGTTATAAAGATTCTAACTCATCTTAGACATAAGCTCTCCCCGCTTGTATTATAGGCTGACATATTCTGCGTTACAGTTAAAATCTTTATAATAAACCTCCTCTGTGATAATAATCTATTAATTTTTTAATATTGATTAAAGTTCAGGTGTGTGTTGCCTTTGTATTATAAGTCCATTAACTGCAAGATCAACCAAAAAATGTAAATGTTAAATTTCCCAGATAATAAAATTTAGATAATTAATATATTTGCTATGTATTACTCTCATCAAATAGTTAACTTACATTGATAACAGCAAATAATATTTACTATATAAGTAAACATTTATTTAAACTATATTTACAAAATTGTAATTATTGAATATAAGAGTAATAATTTTTATTAGTTTGTTTCAGTTAATTTTTTTATTACTAGTTATCAGTCCCCAAAGTGGATCAATTCTTTAATTATTTCTTCACTAAGCCATAATAATGTCTTTCAAAAAACCTTCTTAGCATGATAAATTTTTTATAGATTTATACTAAGTACATTAACCATTTAATTAAAATTTTGTGTTAGATTAATATAATTAGTATTTGGATGTTGTTTAGTATAATATTTAAAGTTTTTGAAATTTAAGTCCTGTTTAGTACCAAATTTGCTAGAATTTTTTTTAATTAATTTTCAGCAAATTGTGCCACTAAAACATCTAGTTATCTCTTATGAAAATTAGTGATTATATATTGAGTGTGTGAGCGTACTTGTACAATTATACAAGAAAAATGATAGTACTTACGGGTGATGTGAGTTGGGGCAGAGCCCCCAGTAGAAAAACGGTCATTGTGCTGCTATTTTGGAATATTACTGCTATTTTTTCTCTTTAGAAAATAACATCGTATTGATCTTTGATAAATCAGTTATTTGTGTTATATTGAATAGCATTTCTTAACTCTTGTTAGTATCATACTAAGCGCAATATAATTATTTTTTTTTTTTTCCTTTCAAGTTTTTATATTATTTATATATCTATAAAAATGACGTTATTGTGTGTTAAATTTTTTTTATCTTAATTTTTCTTCTTTCATTGAGCCAATATATATAATTTATAACTATTTATATGTAGTAAAATTTATTAGTATAACTTTCATAGTATTAAAGAGAGTTAAAACTTTTTATAATTTTTATGACTAATTTTAATATGATCTAGTATCCATTTATTTAAGTTTCTTTAATAATTTTAATATTGTATAAGCGCGCTCCTCGTTTAATATATACATGTTAAATGTGATATTGTAGCAAATGACTCTCCTATCCTTTATTCCTATAAAGACTTTGTTTTGTATATACCTACTTCATCGTCTTGCTGAACGTCGAAGGATCGATCTGTAATGTGGGGAATAGTTTAACATTATGATAGTGTAGTATAAATTTAATATAGTATAACCATTGTTCGTAAAACTCTTAAATAATATAATGTTTGTCCTTTATTTTTAATTAAACTATTATGGATACCCTGTATATAATTTAAATAACATTAACAATTTATTATATCTTTCAGAATATTAGCGTGCGTATCGAAGAGTTGAAAGTAATTCAATAATGTCAAAATGAGTCACAGTTTTAATTTATAACATTTCACTCGTAGGGAACAGGTATTAAATATTCATAGGAGTATGTGAATTGAATTTTTTTTTTTATTAAATAATTTACATTAATTTGTACTATTTTTTAATTTGTACATTTGAATTTTGTCTTAATTGTACCAAAATAATTTTCAGCCACCATTGAAGTTATGATTTTACCATATATTTATTATAGATAAAAAATATGCTTTAGAAATAAAGAAGGCAAAGTTACTTTATTTAACTTAATTCGCGTAGTATATACTGTGTTTAGTCCTCTTAAGTAAATAGTATTATAAAAGAATACCTATTGATATATAATCAGATAACAACGAATTACTTCAAATGTGAATGTTCTTATTCCTTTAATATGTTAGAGTATACATTTTTGAACTTAAACGTTAAATTTAATTAAATAAAAAATAAGTTTTAAATAATCAGAAGGCAAATTACTTTATTCTGCGGCAAATACAGACAAATATTATACAACATATTTATTTGGATTTAACTATTTGATTTATTTATATATTTATCTATTAATAGTATTTTTATATGTTTCCCAAGTATAAAATATACTTGTAATAGATCCGTCTTAACGTAAATAGTATTATGCTCAATGTTAGATAACAAAATATTTTAAATATGGCATACGTAAATCTATCGGAAAACCAAGTTGTGATATAATTTCTAGCTTTTCCTATCACTTTTAAGTCGATGTAGTGATAGATATCTTGGCTTTTCTCACTCTCAATCCTATCTCAGTGTTCTTATCGTCTCCAGTTTTTTTTAAGTAAATACACTCTCATATGAGTGCATTATATTAGTCAAAGTTAATACCTTTTAATATACTATATCCACTCTTTTTATATTGTATATTATACATTAATATACTTTATCTATTTTATTAAAATTTTACTTGAGTAATATGATACATTTATTCAAGTTAGCTCTAATATTTATCTTATATTTAATGCTGTTTATTTATATAAATAACATAATACTAAAATCTAAAAACAAAAACTCAAGATCCATCAGTGTCGTGATGTGCACCTTTCTTAATAAGTTTGTTGATTGACAACCGGTATGTTTACTTCTCTCAATTTCCGAATTCGGTAATCTCTTATGATTTTGTGTCTAGTTTTTATATTATTTAATTTAATGTTATATATAAATAAGGTAGTTATGGATAAACATCTAACAACATAATTAATAGAGATAAAAAAAAATTCAATCATTTTTTACCATATATATATTAACCAATTAGAATATAACGTGACATAATAATAGAATCGTAAGGTTGAATTGTAGATAGATATTTTGAATCTTTTTTTATTGTTTGTATATTAACCTTTTGCTTTTTAATTATTATTAAAATCAAGTCTTTCCGTATTATATAATAATATTTATATAGTTTTTTTTATACTACTTTTTATCCATATACTTTTTTGTGCTTTAATGATTTACATCAAGGTTTCTTATATGTTATTATGTCTCGTTTGATTTCTCATTATTTACTGTTTTCTTATATAGCAATAAAATTGTATATTTATATGTATATTTATAATAGTAATGAATTTAAATACTTTATATATGCTAATTTCCTATTGTAGATATATTGATTAATCAAAAAAATATTATATAACTAAACCTAGATGTATTATAGTATCATAAATCAGTTTATTTTCACTCATATAATAAGTTATAATGTGTGAATACAAAGATTTTGCTCTATAATCTTTTCTTCCTATTCTATTATATATGTCAATATATATTGATAATTTTGATATATATATACAGGATATTTTCATATATAATAAAGTTTATCTCTCCTAATGTTGAAAATCTTACACATTATTTTCTTATACTCAGAATAGACACTTATTGTTTTTCGGTCGGATAAAAAAAACTTTGTTTTACATTTACTTTGTTGTTACATCGAGAGTTCTTTATATTAAATTATCTTAACTTTAATTGATTTGTTATTAATTAACAAAATATAAAAAACTTTTCAAGTATCTGAATTTGTGCTAATCCATCTTTATCATCAACTTAGCATAAAGTACTCCCAAGTTCTTGTTTTTATATTACCATTTAATTGAATAATATGATACAAGTATATATACAATTGAGTGTAAATGTAATAATAATTTCAAAAAAAAATAATTTTTGAAGTGTTTTGGAAAGTGAATTTTTTCTTTTTTTCAGGAGTAAATATTATTACTATAACTAATAAAAATATAAAATTAATATTATGCTATATTTTGGTGCACAACGAGTTTTCGAGGACTTTAATCGAGGCTAAAATGTATTTGTCCACTGACTCCCGAGTTTGCGTCATGATCACTTTAATCTAACGTCACATCAGTTAACTTAGTTATCCATACTATATGTTCAGTTACCAAGAAGTTGTCCTTTGTTTTTATAATATTTCTCGATTATATTTATTCTGAGTGATTAATTTAAATATTATAACGAGAGTAATTATATTAATATGAATAGTGGTTAGTACTGCGGCTTTAGGGTAAATGACTCCAAGGTAGTTGATGAGCTTCTTGTTATCTAGATTATCTTAATTTATTGTTGTTACTATATTATACCAATTATTCTTTGTCTTTATACAATATTTAATTTATAAATATTTGGACTCTATATATTTTTGAATTTTTAATTATTTACTGTTTAAATCTTTTAATTATGAGTCGATGTCCAATTCGATATTTTGCATATATATGTGTATATAATTGAATTTATTAGTCTTTTGTTATATTTGTAAGGTTAGAGAGCGAAATAGAAATACTTCACCTACTCTTATATCTTATCGGTGCGATGCCTTTGCCTTACAGGATTTACATTTGGATGGTAAATAGTATGTTTATTGTAATTATACTGTTCTTATACACAGTTACATCATATTAATGTTAGGATTTATTAATATATTCACTTAAGAGACTATGAATCTTTGGTATTAAGTCTCTCATAGCCCTTAGGATAGATATGTATATTCTCACCATTCATAGGTTTATTATTTTTTGTGAATACCCATACTCCATATCCAGATATAAATATTATACGATAACTACTCTAGCGTACCCTCTGCTTGGGGTTTTATTAATTTTGGGGCAACCCTGCAATCAACTTTATAACTATTTTCGGGTTGCGCTATTTTATAATATAATATAAAATTAGATAAATTTTTACAAATAATAAGCATGATATCGTCCACATATATCTAATATTAATAGTTTATTAATTATAAATATATATTGTATTATATATTAATTATAATAAATTATAAATATGTCATGATATTTACATAACACATATTACACATATATTTTTTTAGATTACATTTTTTTATTTTTACTAACATAATAACTTATAAATAGATTTATTTTATATATACATTATATTTACATCATATATATAATTTTATTATACTATAAATACTCATACTCAATTATTATATTCATATTAACTTAATTATTACTATGTATTAATTTTATATTCTGACACCAAAAAATTATAATCATTAATAATGCTATTAATTTTATTCCTTTATGTCAATAAATCTTCTTTATTATATATAATTATATCGTTTACGTATATTAACTGTGTACTGTAAATTGAAGATATAAAATATTAAATTATAATTAAAAAGTTAATAATTTATTTTATTTAAATATAAGATATAAAAAATTAGACATAATGAAAATTTTAATAAATATTTATGGCAGTATTTGAACGCCGGGTGATATTATGATTGGAAGGTAGAATACTATACTAATGAGGTCTCCTCACTTCCTCTATAATTAGTTATGATATTATTCTATAGACTCCACCTCATATTAGCCCCACCCTACGATCAGTGTTATTGTTTATTTGATTATATATCGCCTAAATCAGTTAATGATTTAGAGTTATTTTTAGGAGTTTACCATATTTAGCCATGACTGATCTAATATACATTGAGCGAGTGTGCATCTGACTTATATTACTACATGGCCTGGTAAGTTCACAGTTTGATGTTTATCTCATAGTATTTCTTTTTCTAACTTTATTGCCATATGGACAGGTGAAACATCCATTTTGTTCACCAACTTTTATATATAAACTCTTCTGTTTATTAAGTCTAGCCTAATCATTATTAGTGATAAACGTCTAATTCATATTATTAGTATAAAATAAAATCCTATTTATACTTTATTATAATTTATTGTTTAACTTCCAAGTTATTCAAATGAAAATTTTGGATCTTATTTAAACATCAAACTCAATATATAATTTTTCCAATTTGGAAATGATCAAGATTTATACAGATGGTTTTCAAACAAAATACGCTTGTTTAATAATTCATACTCTATATTTATCCTGAGAGATTAAAAAAACCAATTGCTGTTTCTCATTGAAAGCCCTTGTGTGTATGTATGCATCATTTAATTGAAATGAAATAAAAGGGCACATGGTAATGTTACCCTTTCGAATTTTGAATAATAAAAATTGTATAAGTATATAATTAAACCAATTATCATTATTATTTTGTAATTTATAACATCAGGAAGAAACTGGTTATATATATATATAATATATTTTTATATAAGTAAGAGATTATACCTGAATAGTATATTTGTAATTTATATATTAATATATATATTATTATTATATATATATATTATAGTGCCCCTATATTTTTATTTGAAGTGGTCATTTTGTTAAGCATATTTAATCGGTTATACTATTATTTAATTATATATTTCTATTATATTATTATGATAATGGTTCTGATTAATAATTTTAGTATTATAATCTATATCATATACGTATCTTACCTAAGTACTAAAAAGATTGAACTAAAGTATAATAATAATAATAAATTGATTGACAAAGTCATTATCCCTCAATTTCCGCTGCACATGTAATTTGTAGTCATAATAAAATTTGTTTAGTATTAATCATCAGCACCTAATATCTCTTCTCACAGCACTTCCGCTCCGAATTTTATAATAAATTCCTGAAATTTAGAGATATTAACACGTGTGTGTGTGCATTATACTAGTCATACGTTTTACTGACGCTAGATAATAGTGTCATGCAAAATCGGGTCTACTAGTGGTATATCGAAATTCCTATGGGCTTCCATTCCAGGCCTTCATGTCTGGATTTCAGTAAACTTCTACCTGAGCAACTAAAGCTGCAGAGCTGATTCATGTTAAAGGTGTACTAATGATATGAAGTTACGAACCATACTATTCTTGCCACGCTTTACTATCAGATCTATTAATCCATTGTTTTATTAACTATCTCTGACCAGCAATGGAACATCTTACCGCCAGAATCTTGTTTCATACGTTTGACACGGAAAAGTTCCGGTTTTCGGTCTCGAAAACCAAATAATATTCTTGTGCATTTTCCTAGGCGATAACTATATAGCCTTCACTTATACTAACTTATTTATTTTTAATTATTATATATTTAGTATTATTATATATTATATTATATATATATAATATATGATTATTATAGTATAGATTTCTGAGTGAATGAGGTAACAATTATGTAGTATAATAGAGGTAGTTAACCACTAAAAATTATTATGTATTTATTAATTTTTCCTATAATATTTATATTAATATTAAAGCTTTTATATAACTTATTATATATTATTATATCATATTATTCATCATATACTACTATATTATAAATTAATACACTTTATATATTTATATATATAACGTATATATATTATATTTATTTAATATCCATTTAATCAAAAGTTATTATTATCCTAATTTAAATTATAATATTTTATTGAAAATTAATATTATAATAACTCTAGTAGTATATTCAGAAGCTATGTGTTATTATAAATATTTAATTGTCAAAAATATTACAAATAGCTACTTATTAATAAAAATAAACCAACAAATGACCTATATAGTGCTAATTTTCGAGTTAAAATATTAACAATTTCTATTAACATTATATTATTTTTGACCAACTTGTCTTATAAGAAAACATTTCTCTAACTCATCATAGTAATATTAGTAGACCAAGTTAAATATTTAATTTGATGAGTCATAGTTATTCACTTCTTATATGTTATAATCCGAAATAATATGTTGGGGTGTTTAATTACTAAGTTGTGTATGAAGTGTTTATTATAATCAGAAAGTCATTCTGGCTGGATGTTGACGTACTACAAATAATATTTTATTTTCTTTTTGTCTGCGAACTTCTCACCTAATACCCTACATTGACGCACTAAATCATATCTAAAATATATTTCTGGTAAAGTAATTTATATTTCTTTCGGAATACTACGTCGTAGCTCCAGTTTACGTACTTCAGAATCATCACATACTAAACAAAAATTGTTTTTCTCTACTCCGACTTCGACTCCGACATCTCTTATTACAAGTAAAAAATTTACGATCCGAGCTCCGCTTCATGATGCAGTTCATAAAGATTCATAATTTTCGACTCAGACTGCATGATTAAGTGTATTTGTTATAAGTTTGCAAGATATATAATAACATTTTTTTAATTTCGAAAAGCATACTTTAATTGGATGGAATATCTATTTAACTAATAAGGTAAAAGAAAACCTTACGAAGATATAAAAAGATAATTGCCTGTCCAATTTTTTTTAATTTACTTAAGAAGGATTTATGAAAAAAAAATTCGTAAAGACATAAGAGATTTAGCTATTTTAGGTTGTTATCTCATTACATACTTATGGAAAACGATATTTTTATTCTCTAGTTTCTCGGATACATAAGTATAATAGCTGGAACATATGTTACTAACATAGCATTTTATACTATTTTATTATTAATATATGCATTGTACAAAATTAAATAGTTTTAATATTTCTAAAGTTTCCAATAATAATAATAATAATAATTAATAATAACAAGAGTAGCAATAATTTTGAAAAAGAATAACTTATATAACATTCAATAATAACATAGAAGAATGATCTTGACTATAAATCATAGTCATCAAAAATTAATTAAAAATTATAATAATAATTAATAATTAATACATGTTAACCAGAATCGTGCTTTATGATAATAAATTAATCTAAAAAGTAAATTCTGACAAAATTTAAAAAGAATCTGATTTAATCATAAA
>JABUQX010034640.1:0-61488 GCA_015478945.1 Trachelipus rathkii | reverse complement strand
GTAGGAGCTTCAGATTGATAGTGGTTTGGGGGACCTGAATGGTTGGATAGGTGATCAAAAAAAGGGATGGATTATAACAGGTGGTTTTGGAGTTGCGGGAGATAATGAGAATGGTTAGGAAGGTGAATTGATTTCTGTGAAGAGAAAGGATGTGGTAAGTAATACTTTCTTTAAAACACAAGAGTATCCTTAAAGGTATACTAGATTGTGTAGTAGAGATTGTGTTACTCGAAGTGAAAAGTATTGATGATTTTAGTGTGGTGAGAAGGAGATGTTGAAGTTGTGTCGGATGTTAAATCAGTAGGGTTTAGGAATGGGATTACGGATCATTATGTTGTATCATAAAATTAAGTTTAGAGTTGGAGAGATGGATGAGAGAGGAAGGTGATACGGAAGGAAGTAGGTAAAATTACAAGAGTGAGAAGTTAAGTGAGCAAGACAATAGATAAGTATGTAAGAGTGCTAGCTAGTAAATCGGTTGAATGTGAACAAGTTATTACTGAACAAATCTGGGGGCAAATGAAGTAAGCAATTGTTAGTAGTGCAAAGGGAAGATGTGGATGTTGCTAAAGTAGGAAGTAAGAATGTTAACAGTGAAGGGTGGAATGAAGAGGTGAGAAAGCGGTTAAAGGTATAAAAAGAGCGTGGTTGAATGTACCTAAAATCAAATGATGAGGACTCAATAAGAAAGATGCTTGGAATTATATAAGGAGGAAAAAGAAATACTAAAGGTGCATACGAACGAGAAAACAAGAGGTAAATGAACGTTTGGAAGGAGGAGGATGAATGGGGGGACTTACAAGGGAATTAGAAGCTTCTTTTGGAAGGAAGCGTGAAAGGTTAAGAAATGAGAATAAAGGGGATTATGCTTAGAATAATTGAATAGGATGGTGCTTTTGTTAACTGATGAAATGGATTGTTGAGGGGAGTGTGGAAAGAAACACTTCAAAAAATCTGCACAATATTAACAGTAATGAGAAGGTGATAGTGAATGTGTGAAATTGTGATAGTGAATGTGTGAGGTTTTGATGGTGCAAGAAGGAAAGGTTATTTTGGGGATGGGTTTTTAGTTAAGGAGGAGGTATAGTAGAGTTAAAAAAGTTGAAGAATGGTATCTGCAGTATAAATGAAATTTACTGGTGAAATGATCAAGAACGGATGCGAGATGGTGATTTGATTGGATTTGGAAGTTGTGTAATAAACGTTTATTATGGAGGTATAGTTCTAAGGGATTGGAGGAGAAGCGTAATATACCCTTATATAAGGGTAAGGGAGAAAAGGGAAACTGTAGAAAAATTATAGCGGAATAAGTTTATTGAGTTGTAGGGAGTATATACTGGTATTTTGGTTCGAAAGAGTGCGTCGAGTGGACTGAAGGACTGATTTGGTGAAGAACAAGGTGCGTTTAGGAGTGGAGAGGATGTGTGGATCAAATTCTTTACATTGAAACAAATGATTGAGGAAAATGAAGGTTATGAGAAAGAATAATGTATTTAGGTTTTATGGATTTGCAAAGGCGTATTGATAGAGTTAAATAGGGAAGGGTTTAGGCTGAGGTTGTTAGAGTAGGCTTCTGAATGGAATCAAAAGTATGTATTGAGATGGTGAAGCGTGATTGTAAGTAATAATGGTGTCAATTGGTGATGGTTTTTAGGATTAAATAGCGGAGTGAGACAGGGTTGTGTTATGTCTCCTTGGTTATTCAATTTGTATATGGATGGGTTATGAAGATTCGAGAGTGGGTGGGGATGGCAGGGAATTGGTGTTGAATGATGGAGAATGGAGATGAGTTGAAGGGTGCCTACCTATTAAGCGGATGATATGGTGTTGTGTTGGGGATCTGAAGAGAGTTTGAGAGGATTGGTAGAGAGATTTGAAGGGTAGTGTAAAAGGAGGGGCTGAAAGTAAACGTGGATAATAAGAGTAGTAAGGTTATGGTTGGAGTGAGGACACTCCTCAGTTGGAAAGTTATGTTAGATGGTGAGCAGCTGGGAACCAAGTGTCTGAGTTTAAATATTTAGGGTATATTTTTGGATGAGAACGGAACGGACGATGCAGAGTGTAGCAGGAAAAGTTGTGAATTGCAGGAAGGTGAGCTGGTGCATAAATCTTTGGTGAATGTAAAAGGACTAAGCTTGAGTGTGCTAGGGTCTTAATGAGGGTATGTTGTTACCTGTGTTATTGTATAGTAGTGAGAATTCTATGGTCTGGAATAAGAAAGTTTAGATTAGATCTAAAGCTTCAATGTGTTCAGATGGACAATTCTTAGGGGTGTGGTTAGGTGTTGAGAAGAATTGATAAAATGAGGAATGAAATTTATTTAGAGAGTTGATTGTGGTGTGAAGAAAGGGGTAAATGAGGAATAAATGAAGGTATGTTGAGATGGTTTGGTCATATGGAAAGGATTGAATGGATAGTCGGTTGGGTTAAGCGGATGTATTAGTGGCGAGTGTGTGGGACTGACCGGCTGGGAGACCGAAGAAAAAGTGGATTGAGTCAGTAAACGAATGTTTTGAAGGAGAGAAATGTGAGTTTGGTAGAGGCGAGGAAAAAAGGTGTATAAAACAGGAGTGAATGGCGGTGGGATTGTGAGGGGGTATGGTTTGTGGCCACCTGGGCCAAGGGATATGAACCCTACATTGAGATACCATAGTGGGGGTCCATCGCTTGTCCATGAAGCTTTAGATGGATATTTCTGACTGCCGATGAGTTTCTCACTAATTTGATGGTACTGAGGGGCGGTAAGGCTTGGGCTTTTTCTTTTTGACTTATGTCATGTTCTTCTACTGCTATTCTCTTTCAAACGTTCGTTACGCACCTACTCCCATTCTTTGGAAAATAGAGGTAGAATAGAAAGAAAGAAAGAAATAATTAGTAACATTAATATCAAAATTATTAATAATATAATAATAATATATTAATAATTAAAACTAATAAATAATAAATAATATAGATTTTAAATTTTAAAATATCTATAAACATACCTGTTTTAAAATTTGAAAGCTGGAGTTTTTGCAGTTTAGAATTGATTAATGGGAAAGTAGTGCCTATGCTTGGAGCAGGTACATGGTTTGATAAGGCTAATCTTTGAACGCAACGGGGATATTTTCCTCAAGATTCACAATCTATTTCTTGTTTTGCATTTTATTGTGACAATTGCAGAGAAAGTTTGTTCACAAAGGTATGATGTTGAAATTGGCAAAAGGAAACTTGTAGCTATTTCTACTAGGTTAGGATATTCCTTTTGTATGCTAAGCCAAAAAGCAGCCGCTGATAAGTTAGTCTTCTCAAGTTTAATTTTCAGTAAAGAATCAGCACAGAGATCATTAAATTCGTCTCTTTCAGTAGCTGTGAAATCTAATTCTTCAGCAATATCTTCCTTGTAAAATGGGGAAACAATCCACTCAAGATTCTTAACGGAAAGTGAAGGAAAGTACTTATCTACTGCATCTTGCAATTTTGATAAAATGATCAAGAATGAGGTATTTTAGCTTTTCCTCGCCATTACGTTCCGAAAATTATAAAAGGGATGGAAAATTTGAAAAATCACTTTTCTCAATTGCAGATTTCCAAGAAGCTATCTTTCTCATGAAACCTTTCATTTCATTGATTGAAGAAACTGTTGTTTCTTGTCGTCCCTCTAATGAAGTATTTAATACATTTAGTTTACTAAATATATCTGACAGATATGACAGCTGTAAACACCAATCATCATTTTGCAGCAACCTAGGAAAATGCATCATGTTTCTCTTTCTCAAAAAAGACTTTGTTCTTCTTTGAGTGTAAGAATGCGGTCCAGTACTCTACCATGAGATAATAATGAGATATATGGTGCATCCATTTCACAACATATTTTCAAAGAGTCTTCACTTCAAAGGTCGCGATTTAATGTAATTTATCATCTTCACAACCTGATTTATAACGTCAGCGAACTGCTCACCACAATTTTTCCCTACTAGTGCTTCTCTCTGCAGAAAGCAGTGAATTATTTTCATTGATACATTTTCCTGTAAAGCGGCGCAATAAATCCTTTATGCTTTCCTGTCATTGATGGTGCACCATCAGTACATATTTCACAAGTCATTCCATGAAAGACCATGGTTATTGAGATAGGAAGAGACGGAAGCAAAATTATCAGCGCTGGTACTAGTTGTTTCCAACTCTTTGCGAAACAAAAGCTGCTCCACGATATATTTACTGTCAATAAATCTACAGAATCCAAGAAGCTGATTTTTGGGAGTACTATCAGTACTTTTCATTCTTATTTGTTAAAGCAAATTTATGGTGAGTTTTTATTTTATCTTTGACTTGTTCATTTATATTTAAAGCCATTTCAGATATTCTATGGCTATATAGTATTGTTTTGAGAGAGGGAACCTTTTGAATTGGTTGGTTTCAACGAATAATATATATAAGAACACACCATTGATTAATGATATCCTCTCAGCGTGTATCAGGATTTCATTTTCTTGGTGAGCAGTTCGGCAACTTTAAATGAAGCTGCGAGAGAAGCGTGACTTGTGGTATATCTTTTCAACATTCTATTACCAACTTTTTTCTTGATTTTCTAATTAGCTTGAATATGAGCCAGGTTTCTGGGATTCACTGGGTGCTTTCGTAGCAAGATGTCTCTTAAGTTTGTTGGGGGTACCATGGCTTAGCATTTAACCACACACTAAGCACAGGGAATGATTTATCAGCATTGTTACACTTTTCAGTTCTGTAAGATAAATTACTCTCTAAATACGTTCTTTTCTTTTAAAAATTTCTTTTGATGTTGACGATCCAGGGAATGATAAATGTTCAAATTACTCTCACTTAAAGTAGATGGTATAAGTTCGCTTTTCCTATATCTTGAAAATTTTAGAACATTGAAGCAAAATTTTAAAACAAAATGGAAAAGCAGTTTTTAATTAACAGTAGACATGTAGACTCATAGAGGTCATAGAGACATAGAGCATCTTATGTCTTACGCCTGGCAGAACCTTTGTCCTGCAACTTACGTAATGTATTAGGCTATATATAGTATATATATTATATATATATATATATATATATATATATATATATATATAATATATATATATATATATTATATATATATATATATATATAATATATATATATATTTCATTTATATTTATTTACAATTAGTCCAGCGTTCTACGAAGATAATTATATATATATATATACTATATATATATTATATATATATATATATATACGCTATATATATATATATATATATATATATATATATATATATATATATATTATTATATATATATATATATATATATATATATATATATATATATATATTAGAGATTATATATTATATATATATATATATATATACTATATATATAAATTAACTCTGCAGGAGAGAGGGAGGTTTAAGCCTTCTTATAAAATTTTTTTGCAAAATAAGTGAAAACATAATTAAAATGGTTAAAGATGTACAATTAGATTAAAATCACACTGCACCCTGACAGATCTCGCAGCAACACTGCGTTGGGAAATCTCTGCACAACCAACTAGTGTTATTACCAATTCAACCTAACCACAAAGCATTGGAGAGCTGACTTCGTCAGTAATAATATTTTAGTATTATTAAAAACAATATTGTAAAAATATATAATAATTATAAGGTTATTTACATTATGATTTAATTGATTAAACAAAAAAAACTTTGATATATATTTATATGTAATATAGCCATAATATAATATGAGATAATTTAATATATATAGTATATCAAATTGATGTATTGTATTGAAGAATATAGTTTTCATGGTTTCTTCACCTTGGTCAAATATTTTGATAATTATTATTTTTTTCTTATTCATTAGTAAATTACTCCAAGCTGTATCTGTCTTATGTTTGTGGTGTGTGTGCTGACAGAGAGTTTGTATGTGACATCATATGCAGTTGCATTTATAAAGGAAGAGTTGTAAATATTCAATGTAATATATGTTTTACTCTCTATGATGTTTGAGTTTCTTTTGTAGTTTGTCTCCTGAATTTTTAGTTTGCATTTTTTTTATGTTTATTGCTTAATTGCCTGATTTAATTCTGCTTGCTGCATTGCTGTTCCTTTCTCTCCTTTTTGCAAATATTCGCTTTTCTAAGTCCAGTTAAATTCATAAGCGTGTACTGCCAATTCTAGTATACTGGCGGAGGATGCAGAGAAATCCTCACTACGTACCTGAGTATCGGTTTACGTTTGGCAACTAGATAAATTATCTGACATGGAGGTGTCTGATCCACATGCTGGAACTGCTGAATTAGTCTTTTCTTTCTTGACTTTTCTCCTGTGCTCCTTGGGGAAATTACAGGTCGAATCTCTCACCCTTGAAACATATTCCACAGAATTGATATATGGGCAGAGAATGGTGAATCTAGGGAATTCAAGATACTCATTTGTCAACCCATCCGCATTCGATACCCGAGATATCATATCTATATTTGAAGTTGAAGCCACATCTGCATTTGCATTTACCATAATCAATAGAGTCTGGGACTGTATTCGCAAAGCGGACATTTCCTGATTTAAATGTCCGAAAATATCCTTTACCTGTTCTACAGGCATTACTTCCTCGGACATTGTTGGTTGGTCCACTATTCTATCTTTTTCTTCCTCTACTTTAGCGAGGAAGTCCACTAAATCTTGTTGGTAAAAGGGGGGGGGGGTATATTAATGATTTAAAATACTTCTTTCTTTATCACAAAGGAAAATAACTGGGTTAAATTTTTTCTTTATAAAAAATGCTAATTGTCAAATACAATGGATCTAAGTGTGTTTTAGTAATAGAAGGTGAAAGATTGTAAGAATTCTATAGTTATCAACAAAGTATAAAGTAAAACACTGTCAGAGAAATTCTGGAAAACAGTACCTCACGTGTGACCTTGCAAATCAAAGTGAAAACTTGGAAATTCATCGGTAAATGCATGTATGTATGTTCAGAACATTCCAATGCAATACGCTGGTTTCCTGTTCTGGCGCCATTTAAATTAAATATTACGTAATGGAGGGCAGTCTCTATTCAACTTGTCTTCTTTAATGCTTCCAAAGCAAAACAAAATGGGGAACTTGTTTACTCACTGGATGTTCAACGGGTTGATATCTACTCCGGGAATTTAAGAATAATCGATTGTTACGTAAGATAGCTTAGAGCTAATAAGCCTGATATTTGCACGGGACCCAATGAGTTACCTCCAACCAACTTCTGAATCCTTAACGAATCTATACCACATTAAGATAACAACAAAATGGCACAATGATGACTACAGAGACAAGGTACACAAGGTGGATTTAGACGTTTGTAAATTTTAAATGTTTAATTCTAAGATATTTTATACAAAAAATACAAAAATAGACGATTCAAATCAGAGAACTGTAAACAAAATTTCTATAAGTTGCTGGTTGTAATTTTCCTGAGTTTCTTCTAATAAATAGAATTAGAGAACCATGAACAGTGATTATCATTAAAATGAGCAGGTGTGTGAGTAGGAATGCATGCACAACTG
Source organism: Trachelipus rathkii (assembly GCA_015478945.1). NCBI lineage: Eukaryota > Metazoa > Arthropoda > Malacostraca > Isopoda > Trachelipodidae > Trachelipus > Trachelipus rathkii. Next base: position 53,958 of record JABUQX010034640.1, on the reverse strand, counting down.
ATGTTATACTTATATGCTTACTGAATTCCTAATTGAAAAGAGATCTTAAATTGAGAACTGGCAAATTTTTGTTCCAGCACTAAAACTTGAGGGTTCTTCGCCCAGTACTAAAACTTCTCAGTGAATTGTCTCCCAGTACTAAAACTTGGTTAAGTTTCTGCTCTGGTTTTAAAACTGCCGATTCTTCACCCCTGTACTAAAACAATTATTTGTTTTGTCCCGGTACTAAAACTTTGCATTTGTTTTGCCCCAGTACTAAAACTTGGCGCTTGTTTTGCCCCGGTACTAAAACCTGGAATGTAAGTATAAACTATAGTTACTTACATTCACTATTTATCTAATTATTATAATTTTTACTTATTACTTTTCCTTTTTTCATTTCAGAATATATTGTTCTAAGTTCTTACCCTTCTGGTTTATATCCTCAGTTAAGGGTGTTGTGATTTGTTCTAGGAAAGGTGTTCACATCCTATTTCAAGTAAGTGATTGGAATTCTGAATAAGAAAGGACAAATTAGCTGGTCTTTATATATGATTTATATTAGATTATTTTGGAATGAGAAGTATTAAAGGTAAGTTGATAATATCTGAATATTTGCAAAATAGTATTTGAAATGTATTTCATAAAGTAGCGTTATTATGTACTCACTTTTTCTTTTAGTGTACTATTTTCTGAATTGTTTTTATTTATCAAGAATAGAGCTTTTAGCCCTATAATTACTTTTCCTGTTATTTTACTTTCTACAATATCTATTACTTAAGCTTTAATAAATTTCAGATATTTCAATAATACTTTCCTAAGAAAAAATAAGAATTAATGGAGAGAAAATGTTTAAGAACATCATAAGTAATTATATATCTCAAAGGTCTTTGAAGCTCGCCTCTACACCGTCAATTGGGGTAATGTGAACAGGTTTTTATAGAAAAATTGAATTGTTAAGGTCTGTTATTAAAGAATTGTTCAAGAATTACTTTTATTAATGGTTGAAATTTAAAAAAAAAATTAAAAAATTTTCACTATGAAAAAAATATAAAAATTATACTAATAATAATTTTAAGAAATTTTTACAAGCTTACATTTTTGAAATTTTGCTCGGGTAATGTGAACAGACTTCACATGTGGGTAAAAACAGCTTTATCTCAGAAAAATGAATCAAAATGTGTCTTTAAAAGTGAAAATTCCTCTTTTAAAGTTAATTAGTTTTACATTTTTCACTATTTGATCCATTTGTACTTCTACATCTTCATTTGAAGGTTTCTTGAACACTACACTTCCTTCAATTTATATTTCATTGCTTTCACTTTTTCTTAGAACTTTAACCTGGACACTACTACTAGCTTCTTCATTTATTCTTAACACTTTACCGAGATAATAATAAGGCTTAAATTTTTCCCCCTCAAACTTGCTAAAACAATTCCCTACCTCAATAGCTAGTACATTGCCCCTTTCCTTCTCTCTATCTTCCCTACCTTCTCTACTATTACCAGTCTCAGTTTCATTTGATTTTGGAGGCAGCTTGTAAAGCATAAGTAGAAATGGATTGACCTGGCTGGATATTTATTCTTCTTCCTCGATACTATTTCTACAGGCTCCTTTCTTTTTGCGTTAAATAAGCTAAAAACTTCTGGGATTACATTTTGTGGCCTGAATGTGTTTGATTGTGATAGAAGGTTAATCATCTTAGAGAGGACTTGATTCCTGTTCAAAGGATATATCCTGCATGCATTAAACCCAGAAATAGAGATTCTTTTTCCAGTCATCCTTCATGTTGATCAAAAGTTCTGTTAAGAGCCTGGGAAACTTGTTTTGACAAAGTTGTGTAAGTTCTTCTAACACCTTTAGTTTTCCACTACTTTCCTCCACTGTACCTTTAAGGGCTGAAAGATTGCAACATCTAATGGCTGGAGCAAGTGTGTAGAATTAGCTGGAAGAAGGATCATTTGTATATTATTAGTTTGTAATCTCTGCTGGTGTTACGGACATGTGACTTGGAAGTATTATCTGTATATATATATATATATATATATATATATATAATTATATATATATATATATATAATATATATATATATATATATATATATATATATATATGATATATATATATATATATATATATATATATATATATATATATATATATATATATATATATATATATATATATATATATATGTAAGGGGGTGTGAATATCCCCCTTCCTTTTCTGTTTTTTTTTGTTTGTTTTAAGTGTTTCCATTTGAGAAGGAGTTTTGGAGTGGAGTTATATTTTGTATTGTTATTCAAGTTATTACCCATCCATCGTTCATCCTATTTGCTTCATTTATGGACAGAATTGGAATAAATAGATTGTTACTACTAATATATAATATTCTATATTCCAGCCTTAGTTTCTTAGTATGTCTTAGTTTCTGAAATATATGATTTTTGATAAACTTATGTTTAACTTATATGAATGATAAATATAATTGTGTCCCACGTAATGATTCATATTGGACACCATTGCCATTCTTATTGAGTTCTCATGTTCCTGTTGTTTTAATGACGATTCCTGTATAAATATACAAGGACTTTGCAGGTTAGTAAAAATATATGAAATTAATTAATTAAATATAAGTTAAAGAAAAATGATTTTATGGCTTAATTTAAAATACTTTAAGAATATTATTTAAGTAAAAGTTTTCCCCATATTCCAGTTGCTCCCGCGCTGTATTTTCGATCCCAGTAAATCCTGCAGTTCCTTTGTCTAAAGAACCCCTCCCAGTACGGCTTACCAGACCAGGGTAAGTTCTACTTAAAATGGAAGTTAAAATTAATGTTAAGTTTATAAAAAATTGAATAAAATAACTAATTAAATATAATAAAGAGAAACTGGTGAAAGCATACTCATTTGTTTATGTTTTCCCCAGGGTTCTATTGCAGAGTTTTATCGCATGGTTTTTCTATTGCCTGGCTGTTTTATCAGAGGGTTTCTGGGAGAAACTTCCTGTGCTTGTTAGCCTGGGATTTTACTGCTTATTCCTTTTGCTAAGCTTCATTGATTGTGAAGAGGTTTCTTAACTATAATTCCTCTGTTGAGGATTTGTTAAACCCAAACGTGAATTATCCCGCAAATTACAACTACTTCCCATCTCGTGGCTTGATAATCTAATTGTGAACGTGGAAAATGATGCATTACATAAATCTAATCGTGGAAAAAGTTAAGTAAAGATCGTATAATATATACTTAAGAAACAGTGCTCTTTATCGTATAGACTAAAATACATTATTATACCTCCGGCTAATAAATTGAAAGAATCATTGCTATTATCGCTATTTTTGTATTCATTAATAATAAATTTCCCCATTTACCCCCTGGTTCTCGAATTGTTGCATTATTGCTACTCTTTTTAGCAAAATTACTAACCACCTAGGTTTCATATTAAACCAGGGTGTGTTCCTATATACATTTGTGTAAGTGTAATTGTGTGAAGGTTTATGACTATAGTATATGTGTAAAGTGTATAAAAGATTGTAGATATTCATCAATTAAAATTAAAAACTAACTGGGTGTTAATTAACCCCCTTCTAAGTCAACTTAATAGTATATATGTAAAGGCGAAAGTTATGTTTGGATGAGCCGTTCACCTCCGCAAGGTCTACCTATGGTGACGTGATGAATGAGAGGCTAGGTCCTGAAGACAAATACCCCCGTAAGCGAAGCCTTATCGGGTAAAGAAGAGGGTTGTCGGAAGTACCGTCTGTTGCTCTTCTCTTATTATAGTTGAGTCAGGTAAATACATATCTATTTGTTAACTGACTGTAAAAATTCTTTCTTATAAAGTCATTAATTTAAAATATTAACTTATTAAAAACTTTCGGTATATATATGTAAATATTTATTTATATATATTTATATATCTAAGGGAAGTAACATTCCGTAGTATAAGGGTCATCCGTATTTCTAGACCATTCTATAAATATTGGTGATCCTGGAATTACTCTCCCTTACATATATATATATAAAATGCAAAAATAAAAAAAGAAATTTGAAACTTTATTTTCTAGTAAGAGCGAAGCTGCATTTCTTGAAGTCGTCGAGTTATTGAAGAAAATTTTTATAAATTCTCTTTGTCTGATAGCAAGGGGCTGAAAAGCCCCTTATCAAATCTTGCTGTTCGTGAATGGTGTTGATAATCTCAAAACCTTTCAACTACCAACACCACCTTGCACCAATGCAGGACATGGTAATATATATATATATATATATATATATATAAATATATATATATATATATCATATATATATATATATATATATATATATATATATATATTAACTATATATATATATATATAAAAACTTCCTTTAACGTGCTTATCCCCTTCTCCGGAGGGTAACACGGGGGACTACAGGAAATAAAACTTTAAGGCCGGCTATCCCAAAAACTGTCGCCACCATGTGTTACGCAGCTGAGTTTTTAATTCTTGCCCCCAGGAGATAAAACTCAGACTTGCTATGCGGAGGATTTGGAACCAGGTCTCTCGCATTAGAGTTGGCGAGTCAACTCCTACGCCATGAGGTATATATATATAGTATATATATATATATATTGTATATATTAATATATATATATATATTATATATATATATATATATATATATATATATATATATATATATATATATATATATATATATATATATAATATATATATATATTCAATTTAAAGACGCAAATGTGTGGTATCTGTAAAGAGAATTGGCACAATTTACTTGATACCAATACTACAACTCTCAATTTCCATAACCAATACCTCAAAAAATGACTGATACCAATGATATCAGTCGCATCACTAATATATATATATATATATATATTATATATATATATTATAATATATATATATTATTATATATATATAGTACTTATATATATATATAATATATTATATATATATATATATTATATATTAATATATATATATAATATATATATTATATATATATATATATATATATATATATATATATTATTATTAGTATTATTATTTATTGATATTTAGTTTTGAATTTTTTTCTTTTTAGCAATGTCATTAAAAGGATTCAGCATAAATAAATGAGATGGATAACACAGAAAAGCAGAGAGAGCTTTTAGCTGCCTACTTATGTTTAAAAGATTCTTCAGCAGATGACCTGTTAACAGTTTCTGAACTGAAACATGTCATGCATTATGCAGGCTTTAATCCTACAAATGACTTTTTGGAAAATGTATGGGTTGAAAATTCTTATAGTGGTATATCATTTAGTCAGTTTTGTGAACTTTGTAAAGACTTCAAGCCAATTGATGAGAATGACATTAAAAAATTCATATCTGATGTTTTTATTGTTAATGGAGACTCTGTATCAGTTAATGATTTAAAAAGTTTACCAAATATGCTAAAGAGAGAGAGTAACATAAGTGAATTTGATATTGATGCATTAGTTTCTGAACTAGGTGGGAAAAATGGTGTTATCAATATAAATAGTATGTGTAAGTTAATTGGCGACACTGTGAAACATATGAAAATATTATCTTTGAAAAATTTGGAAGAAAAATTGCTTGACCAAAGAACTAAGAGAAGAACATTCACAAAAAAAGATTCTGAATTCATTTTAAAAGTTCATGATAATATGGATATTAAAGATTGGTTTACAGCTTCTTTAAAGGGATCCTTGTTTATTGATGAAGATGTTATAATCGTTCATCATTATTGTCTTGAATTATCATGTATGGGTCCTACAGTTATCAAAATAATGCCTCTGAAGTTTTCTTCAACTGTATTATCAGTCGATATTTTAGGATTTATATTCAGAGAATCACCAGATGGAAGCAAAAATTTTATAGGGTATACAAACATGAAAAACAATGATGGATCAAATTATTGGGTAGACGCTTTAAAAGAAGGTAAATATCTCATCATTCCTTATACAACTGGATGCATAAAAAAAAAAGCAAAAGATGAAAGCAAGCCCTTGCAGATATTGGAAAAAAGCGAGAAAATCAAACTGACAGAAGAATGTATTCGGCTTTTGGAAGATGTTTTTTATCAGATGGATTTAGATGGAAACAATTTGCTTAACAGACAAGAATTTAATTTATATAATTGGAGAACATCAGGTGAGACTGTTCAAGATGATGAGTGGGAAGTCGTTTTGAAAAATTTTGAAGTAAAAGACGATGAGGTAACTTTGAATGCATTTTTGTCATTACATCAGCTAGAGGCAGAAGATAATGGAGGAGATGTGGAAGATCTTTGGCTTTCCTTGGAAACTGTTGGATACAATAGGTATGGACATCAGGATAAGTGTTCACCTTTTTCTGTATCCATTTACAGTCAAGTATGTAAGCCAGTGCTTCTTGTATCAGGACTGAAAAGTGGAGGACTTCTGTTAGACAAAGCAGTAATTCGCTCTGTAATGGAGGAATGTAGGCCAGTTCCTATATGCAATAGAAATGATTTGATAAAATATGAACTTTTAAAAGATGATAGAGCAAGTATAGTGATCCAGAACAAATCAAATGAAAATTTAGTAGTTAAAGTAGATTGCTCAGAGAGTGTTAATTGTTTTAGTAATAGGGAGTCTTTAGTATGGGAAGGAGAAATTGAAAAAAAATCTGCCATTATTGCACATCAGTTAGCACCAATTAATATTCAGAAACCTTGGTCAGTTATATGCTCAGAAGAACTTTTATAATCTTTACCTTATAAATGTATGCTATTCTTTATCCGTCCAATATATATATATACTATATATAGAGAATTATATATAAATATAGATTATAGTGGATATACAGGAGGCTAATTAACAAAAGTGGTATGAATCATTAAAACAGACGATTAATTAAAATAGGTTTAAACAAAGTTAAATGGAACCAACATTAATTATATAATTAAATGATTCAAACTAATTTAGAAGGCATTATTATGTTACCTCATGGAAAGGAAATTTTGTTTGTAGGAAGTAAAAAATTATTGAGAATACTAAAAATAATAAAATTGAAAGAACATTTTTGAAATAGGAGGAAATAGTTCAGGATTCATTTAAATATTTAGGCGTTCAATTATATCAAGATGAAATATTATAATCAATATTATCAAAATAAAATATTAAAAGAGAAGGTTAAAATTAATGAAATAAAAAACAAAAAAAATAGAAAAAACTTGATGAAAAAAGAAGTAAAAAAAATACAACAATAGCCAATTAAAATTGCATATGGCGAAGACAATTACGAGACCAACAATCTACTCTTAATATAGTATAGATAAAAATGGAGCTATGGGAGCGAAGAAGAGCGAGCTCAAAGAATACAAAGAATTCTTAGCATTAAACCCAAAAAAATTTAGAAATGAATTAAATGCCATATTAAATAAAATAAAATTGATAGATTAAACAAAAAAAATATTAGAAATAATTAAAATACATTAACAAATAAATAATGAAATAATTGATTTTAAGAACATACTGTGATTCATCATTTGCTAATAGAGAAGGAGATAAACCCAAGTAGGATATATTTATTTTTTTGCTGTGAGATAAAAAAAGGAAAAAAAAAATGATACCTATAATGCTGGAAATCAATAAATCAAAAGAAAGTTAATCAATTCGTCATACAAGCAGCAAAGCAAATAGCTTTGAAGGTATTTGAAACAATCATTAATAATACAAAAAATGTGAGAAGAAATTACTAAAAACAAAAAGATACCTATAATTTTAAGAACAGATAGTAAGACACTTGTAGATACACTTATGTCGGAAAGACAATCAAAAATTAAAAGAATGAGAATTATAAATCAGCTAAGAGAATAAGATACATAATTCAAGAAATAAACAAAAATAGAATGGGAGAACAGTAATGATCAATGCGCTGATATGTTAATCCAAAGACATAAACATAATAAGAAAAATGAAAACATGTAATCTCTCAGAAGAGTTTAGAAGATGAAGAAAAATAAAAACTTTTCAAATAAAGCTTCTTCAAATGAAGTGACGAAAGCCCAAGGGCAGTATCACTCTGACGAGACTCTGCCCGCTCCTGAAGTTGGTCACTCTCAACCTGACGGTACGTTCTCCATTATGTTTGTCTTTTTATTTTCTAATATTTTTGGCAGTTCTAAATAGTAAGTTTTCATTTCTTGAAGGGCTTAGTCTCGCCATTCAATGTCAAATAGTTTACGGACTATTGCTAGAAACCACTGCAAACAGCGTCAATCCCTAATATTTTTATCATTAGTATTTATTTGTTTTGCTAAGGTCATACGCAAGTTTGCGACCAAACACCACTGATGTTTTCGAGAGCAACATCTGTGAGTTCCTTAAGTAGCTTTGACATTCAGTCAATCCACGATGACCATAGTTCAGTTGTTTCCGATTTCAGGTAAAGAGAATATTTTTTCTTCTGTTGTGTGAGTGTGCACACTCATTCGTTTGTGTGTTTGTGTTGTGTGATGAATTAGAGCTGTATCATAATGATTTTAGAAAAAATGCGCATTTGACATGATAACTTTAGTGTTAAACATAAGCAATATTGCATGTGTACTTGTATTTTAGAGCTATTGGTAAAACAATTCACATTTAATTTCAATTTAAAAAGTTTCTTTTATGCAACTGTGCAGTGTTCTGCCTAAACTACGCGACTGCTAACTCGCGCGATAAGGTTTTATAAATTAATTTTTAAACTATAATTCTTGCAGTAAAAACGGCAATAAATATAATCTTAGTTATGTGTTTTACAAAATGTTTATTCCTCAGGACCTAAAATTATTTTTCTAAGAATGAGAATTTTGCTTAGATTGCAAGCATTCACTTCCTTCCAATAATTCTCTTCTCGATTTATTTATATTATTTTTTAGACAATCATATTTTAACTAATTTTGGATTTTAGATTTAACGTTAGTTATAATTAGTTATAATATTTAATTTGTTACTTCACATTTATATGTAAATAACATTTATTTTGTTTTATCAATTGTTAAATTAGTCTAGAACTCGTCTATAATGATGCCCGAAGTGGCCAGGCGAAATATTAGATAAAAAGTTCTGAAAGCTGTTGTTCTGTTCAATATTCTAGAAAGTCCTTATAAAAAAAAAAATCATCATGAAGCGGTTGATACCTTTAGGGAATTGAAAAAGGCGTGCAAAGCTCAAATTAAATTAGAAGCTGATATAAAATTTCTAAAATAATAATAATAAATAAATAATAATAATAATAATAATAATAATAATAATAATAATAATAAGTACCCATGCAAGCTGAAAGCTTTGTCCTGGTACAACTTATTTGCACCCTAGGAATGCCCACGCATGCCGCGAATTTTCGGTGCATGTTTGAGCACCCTACCCCCAGTTATGGGGATGCAGGGAACAGATTATAATTATAATAATTTATTTATTTCTTTCTTTATCCTCCCCAATGATCCAACAGATTGGGGGTGGGGTGAGTAAAGAGAATAGTTAAGTAGAAGAATTTGACCTAAGTCGAAAAGAAAGCCCCCCATACCCTCCACTCATACCATTAAGTGCAAACCCGTCGCAGCCAAAATATTCACCCTAGAGCTCCGCAACAGACCCCCAATGTAGCATCTCGTCAATTCCAAGGTTCACCCCCTGAACCAAACCCCCAGCCGTGCCCGATCACAAAACCACACCATTTACTATTACCATGCACCGACCCAGTCGATCGATTACCAACACATACACACACCTCTATACGTCCGCTTAACCAATTGACTATCTTTCATCCTTTATATATGAACAAACCATCTTAATTTACCCGTTTATTCTCTCATTCACGCTTTTCTCCGCATCACACAACTCCCTAATACGCTCATTCCTCTTTTTATTACCTCCTATTCCACACCATCTGAACAAACTATATTCTAGATCTTTACCTTCTATTCCACACCATATTTTCGCTACTATACTACTACTTATTTACTATACGCTACTATACTATACTTTATTTACCGGTAACAACCTACCCTCATGCAGAACCCTACCGCACTCAAGATTTAGTCCCCTTACATTCACCAAAGATTTAATTACACCAGCCACATTACTACCACTCATAGCTTTCCTACTACACTTGTATCATCCGTGCCTCTTTCATCCAACACATAGCTTAATTTTGTTCCAGTTGCTTACTATCTAACATGATTTCACACTGCGGACTTTCCTAACCCACTACCACCACCTTACTCTTATTTACGTCTATTTTCAAACTCATTCTACCAATCCTATCAAGCTTTCCTGAGATTCGCCACACAAAACCTTTAATTCTTCATCACCCAATCCATATACAAATTAAGTAGCCATGGAGACATAACATATTTCTTCCTGACTCTGCTATTAATATGAAACCATTCATTCACCACTCCATTTATTCTTACACACGCTTTACTATCAACATATATAGTATATACATTTGATTTAATTCAGAAATTCTACCACCAACACCATATATCATCAAAACATCCTACCGCAAGAATTCCACCTATTTAATCCTGTTCATACGCTTGTATCAAGTCCAGTAAAAACAGATTGCTTCTCACTTCAATTTTCATTTATTATATAAAATTTTATTACACATCCTCAACCAATTCTAAATGCATCTTGTTCTTTAACAATACAATTCACTCGTGCAATAGCACTTTACCCAACCAAAAATACTTAGCACATATCCTTCCCCATTAACTCCAATAAAATAATTCCTCCAAATAGTTTCACATTCTCTTTATCACCCTTGCCATTTACAAAGCATTTGAGCGAGTATGTCAGTTTATACCTTCCACAAAATGCTTTGTTACATAGCTTCCATCAATTAAATCGAATCCAACCAATCTGACCTCCAGTTACCCGTTGATTCATTTCGCCCGGGTTAATCATGCTACACGCCTTATTCACCATTATTATCAACCTTTCTTCAACTACCTATTCCTGTCCCGTCCTTCTAATTATCTACGTAATCAGGCCAAAATAACTACTCCATCTTAACACTATTCAAACTTCACTCAATTTCACTATCACCTCTTCACAGCACTGCCAATGTTATGCAGAATTTTCGAAGTGCTCCGCTCCACACTTCCTTCATGTCCATCTCATCAAGCCCACGAAAGCTCCATCCTATTCCATTATTCTATGAAACAAAAACGTTACTCTTTCCCTTACTCACAAACTATTACCAAAAATAATAACTTTTTACCACTTCACCTAATCACTTCTTCATTCCACCACTTCCACCATTAATGGCATTCTTACTTCCTACCTTAGTAACCTGTTTTTATTTCTATATATTATTGTTGTTGTTCACAATTCAACTGACTTATTGCAATTAACCCTCACTACTTTCCTTATAACCCTGTTCATTTAACTTTCAATCCTCAGCTTCTTACTTTCTCTCTCTCTTCTCCCTCCTCCTACGATGGCTTTTCTAATTTTTAATTTTACATAATAAAACATCATAATCTGATATTCCCATCCCTCAACCCCCTCATTGAATTAACACATCACCTATTCAACATCTTCACACTCAACACAAAATCAATATGTACTCTTCACTTTACCCATCATCCTCTCGACCATTGCCAAACTCTCGTATTAACTGATGTATGATCTCTTTATCAAAAAGTGCATTACTCACACAAACACGACTCTTCCTCACAGAAATCAATCACCTTCCTTCCTACCTTCATTTTCTCCTGCAACACCTAAAGGTACCTGTTTTACCATCCCTCTTTCGATCACCTATCCAACCATTCAAGTCGCCCAAATCATTTAATCTGAAGACCTTACTCACTCCGTCTAAAATATCATTCAGATTGTCCCAGAAAGTCTCACTCTCCTCAACATCTCTCTCAGATGGACCATATGCTACAACCACAAATACCTTAACATTCTCATACATGAATTTAACCGTTAATATTCTAGTACTCTTACAGACATAATCCACCATAGCTCTGTGCTACAAGTCGCTCATCAGAATCGCAACTCCTCTCTCCCTCTCATTGCTCTCAACTCAGCACACACACACATTTCACCCCACACCAATCGCCTTCACTACTTCCTTTCATTTTGTTTCATTCATAGCAAGCATATCAAATTTACCCGTTCTTAATACATTAATTACCTCTCTCCTTTTCTCTTCGCCTTTTATTTCTCTAACATTCCACGTACTCAGATGTTTCATACAGTTAAAGATAAAGGTAGCTTACGTCGACCACAACCAGATCCGAAACATGCATAAGCATTAATAGGGAGAAATAAGTGGTAGCGAGACCTCAACCCAGCTACCACTGTCCTCTTAGTCCCCTCTTACGACACGCACAATATATGGTATGGGAATATTTACACCACAATGGTATAGGAATTTTTAAACCCCCACATAGGGATTCCCTCATGACGTGAATTATTTATTATTAATGTTATTTATCATCATCATCCTCACCCACTTTCTCCTCCCCATCTTGCTGGGTGGGAACAAGGTGGCGGGTACGATCACGTCTACCATTCACCGAAAACAGAAACTAGATAGCTAGAAGAATAGGGACGCAAGTCGAAAAGAAAGCCCCAACCCTACCGCCCCCTTTATACTTATTTTAGTGAGAACTCATCGCACGTCAGAAAAATCCCCCTAGAGCTTACACGGACCGACTGAGCCGGACAGCACGTATGGCGCTTCCCCCGTAAAGCCGCGCCTGCCGAGTATGGCTCAGGTGGGCCACAACCATACCCCCTCACAAACAACCTCGCCATTTCATCCTATTATGACCTTTTTCTGCCTCTGCCAAACCTCACATCTCGCTCTCCTCCAGACATATCCGCTTACTGAACTCAATCCACTTTCTCCTTCGGTCTCCCACATTCCTTGTCGATTCCCAGCACACACTCGCCACTATACACCGCTTAACCACCCAACTATCATCCATCCTTTACACATGTCCAATCTCCCTCCACTTGCTTTCATATATTCTCTCATTACTCCTTCTTCACACCACACAACTCTAATACGTTCATTCCGCATTTTATCAATTCTCTCACACCTAACACGCCCCTTGATTGTCATACTTGAACACATGTGTACTTTAGATCAATACTTATTCCAGACCATAGTCTCAACTACTATACATTAACACAGGTAACAACATACCCTCATGTTTGTAGTAGATTTGTCTTAAAATTAGGCTGCCAATTTGCGTTATATTGTCTTCTAGGTTGTCTAGTTATGGAAAGTACGGAGTATAACAAAAACAAAACACATATATAACAAGTCTAAGTTTATTACTTGAAACAAATAAATAAAACAAGTACAGTACAAAGAAAATAGTGTAAAAAGGAAAAACAAGAAGGCAACAGGAAAACTATTTAAAATGTAAAGAGAAGATTAGAGTAAGAAGGAAATAATCTCCATTTAACCAAAAAACAATTTAGCAGTTTGAAACAAAATAATAAATCAGAAAAGATCCTAGGAATTCTAAAAAATGTATACACCACTCAAATTCATAAGCCAAATAATAACGCATCAAATGAAAGAAAATTTACGCTGACATCCCGATATATAAACAAAATATACGATAAAACTGTAAGATTAATATACATCATACACAAACAAAAAAAAACAAAAAAAAACAACAAAAACAATTATCAAGTTAATATTATATACGCAAAATATTCATAAAAATTGCAAGAAATAAAAATACAAGTAATTGACAACACTGAGTAGGAGGGTAACCTTATACAAATATTTAAAAGAAAACAACTGCACATAATATATTACACATTTCACAGTGAATAAACATACTTTGAGCTCTTAAATTTTAAGGTGCATCTTTTTTTTCTTTTCATTCTTAGAATCTATACTTAGGGATACCCGCGGTACTGTAAGTAATACCAACTGCAGGATGTCGTTCTCTTGACCCTAAAAATCCAGCCCAACAAAATAAAAACTGCAAAAGGAGAAAAAACAAACAAAAAAAAACCCTCAATTAAAAGTTAATTAAAGAAAATAGTAAAACATAAAAATATTATAAAAAATAAACCTGAATATCTACAAAAGTAAAAGAGAGAGAAATGAAATTAAAACATACAGTGACAGTTACAAAATAGATCGAACACATATTGGTATAAACAAAAAGCAAAAAGATAATTAAAATCATCTAACTTCAGTAATACACTGGACAGGAATCAGTTGTTCGAAGTATTTTCTTAGCAGAATAACCAGACTATCAAAAACATATAAACAGCGTCACAACTCACAATTGATGATGAAAAAATGGAAAGGGTACAAGCATAAACTGTAAAAAACATCAGAACCAACCATATAAAAAAAAAAACATCCAAATCAATACTAATAAAGACAATACAATAATAATATTACAAATCAATTAACATAAAATAATCAGAAATAGTCAAAAATTCATAATTAATAGTAACATGGAAGTATAATAAAAATACACACCTTATGTTGAAATGAATTAGCTCACACACCAAAGTTCCTTACCAACAACAAACCAAAGCACCAACCAATCCACAAAATCACAAATATTTCAAATTATAATATTAATACCTAAAGAAAATAAACAGGTGAAATAACACAAATTAACACATCAGAATGTATAAAACAAAAAACAAAAAAATTCAACAATCAAACTTCCATAAGAATAATGGATGACGAACGACTGCGAGGATAGAAAAGCCAGAATAGGAGGTAATAAAACTGAAGAACATTTTAGAATTAAGACATAGGATAGGAATTGTCGTTGCGCCGATCCATCATTAACACTCACTCATCTTACATTTGCAATCATTCAATGAAACAAAAAAATAGATAAATTAGTAGTGAGACAAAAAAACGAACAACAACCTTACCTGTTACCGGACTTACATACAATGGTAAGACCTAGCGCCAATTCACGCGACTTAGTCCCATTTACATCCACCAAGGATTTAAATTCACCAGCCACCTCTTGCTCATTCACTAACCTCTACTACACCTCTGCATTCATCCCGTTCCCTTTTTCATCCAACATATATCCTAATATTTCATCCCTGGCAATAGTTCAGGTTGGTCGAGTAATTCGTTATTTTTCTCACCGGGATACAAACTGTTCCTCACCACACCAAAATGAGCTCCTAACCTATAGTAGAGTACTCGATTCGTTCCCTTTTACAGACCATTGCCAAATCTCTCTACCAATCCTCTAAACTCTCTTCAGATTTCACCACACAAAACCAAATCATCCACATATTAAAGGTAGTATGGCACCATCCACTTTCTTCCGTTCTCCATCATTCGAACCACCCCCTGCCACCCTCACCTCTAATTCTTTCCATAAACCCCCATCCATATAACAAATTGAATAACCAAGAGACATTAACACATCCCTGTCTCACTCCGTGCCAATTAAATTAAACCAATTCACTTTTACCGAA
This sequence comes from Trachelipus rathkii, assembly GCA_015478945.1. Lineage (NCBI taxonomy): Eukaryota > Metazoa > Arthropoda > Malacostraca > Isopoda > Trachelipodidae > Trachelipus > Trachelipus rathkii. The sequence continues at coordinate 38,510 of JABUQX010034640.1, read as the reverse complement.
TTTATTCATACACACCTGCTTCACTATTTCGTATTAACTAACTTTTTATTTCATTCCAGAACCCCTACTACCAAACACCATATATGGTACTAACACCCTCAGCCTTTAGAGCTTCACACTCTTAATCTATCATACGCCTGTCTTACAAATCCATAAAGCTATCATACAATTTTATTTTTTCTCATTTTCTCAATCATTTTGTTTCAAATGTAAAACTATTTGATCCACACACCATCTACCACTTCTAAACACATCTTTTTCTTCACCATTCATCAATAAGTTCACTCGACGCACTCTTTCGACCAAAACCCCAGCATATATCTTACCCTACAACACTCAATACGGTAAACTAATTTCCCTATAATTCCTACATCCCTTACCCTTATATAAGGATACTATTACTACTATCCTCCAATCCCGCGGAACTATACCCTCCATAAACGCTTTGTTACACAACTTCCAAATCCAATCAATCACCATCTCGCCTCCGTTCTTGATCATCTTACCAGTAATTCCATCTATACCTGCAAGGACTTACCATTCTTCCAACTTCCACTCTACCATTACCTCCTCCTTACTAATGACCTCATCCCCAAAATACCTTTTCCTTCTTGCACCATGAAACCCACACATATTCACTATCACCTTTTCATTACTGCCAATGATTTATTGCAGATTTCACATGTTTCCCTCCAACTCTCTTCATATCCTTTTTCCATCAGTTAACGAAATCCCCCATCACTATTCATTATTCTAAGCAGATTCCCCATATTCTCATTCTTAACCTTTCGCGCTTCTTTCCAGAAGAGCTTTCTATTCCCTTGTAAATCCCCATTCATCCTCCTTCCAAACTGTTCATTTGCCTCTTTTTTTTTCTTCTTATGTATGCATCTTTTAGTATTCCTTTTTTCCTCCTTATATAATTTCCCAAACATCTTTCTTTTGAAATCTCATCATTGGCTATTAGTACATTCAACCACGCTTCTTTTTTACTTTTAACCGCTTGCATCACCTCTACATACCACCACTTACTGTTAACATTCTTACTTCCTACTTTAGCACATCTTCATACTTCTTTTGCACTACTTACAACCAATTCCTTCATGTGCTTCCAGATTTGTTCAGTATCAACTTGTTCACATTCAACTAATTTACTTGCAAGCGCTCTTAAATACTTATCCTTTTTACCTTGTTCAATTAACCTTTCACTCTTAATTCTACCCACTTCCTTCCTTATCACTTTCCTCTCCATCCAGGCACCCACTAACTTAATTTTACGTAAAATAACATAATGATCCGATAATCCCATTCCTAACAAGTCATTGTTTTAACATCCAGCACATACTTCAACATCTCTTTCTTCACCAGCACAAAATTAATCACACTTTTCACTTCAATACCATCTCTACCTACACCAACTCTAGTATAATTATGAATACTCTTGTTTTTAAGAAAGTAAATACATACACACTACCTCTCTCCTCACAGAAAATCAATCACCTTCCTACATTCTTATTTTCTCCCGATAGCCCAAAGCCACCTGTTATTCACCCACCTATCCAACCTTTAGGTCACCAACACAATCAATTTGAAGCTCCGACCCACCCCATCAAAACATCATTCAGACTCTATCCCAGAAAATCGCAATCTTCTTTTAACAATACCCTCTGATGGATCATATGTTCACAACCACACATACATTGACCTTTCAAAATTAAATGGCATTAGAATTCTAGCTACTCACATAAAACAAAATCTAACCATAGCTTCTTTACCACAGGTCACTCATAAAACTGAACTCTTTCTCTCATAATCTCATTCCTTTTCACACCAGCACAACACATATTTCACACCACACACCCATTTTCACCGTTTCCTTATATCTTTGTTTCGAGTCACAGCGAGCAAATCAATTTGCCCTTTCCTAAATACATTCTCGCCTCTTTCATTTTCTCCTCGACAATCTATTCCTCTGACATTCCTTGTACCCACACGATTCATACATTATTCCTCTGACATTCTTGTACCCACACGATTTCATACATTTCGCCGACAAAAGTAAAGGTCGCGTACGGCAGATCACGACCTTGTCCGACGCATGCATTAGCATTCTGCCAACACACCAAATATTATTAATTTTATTATTATTATTACTGTATATTATATATCATAATATTATTATCTATATTACTAATTATATTATATTATTAATTTTATAATATTATTATTATTTAATTCATATAAAGTTTTTTTAACACTTATTAAAAGTTATTATTATTATTATTTAATTATTATTATTAGTAACATTATTTATTATTATTCTATATTATTATTTATTCCATTAATTATTTATTATTATTGGACGGACGGATCTTTTACTAGTATATAATAATCTCCCCTATTATTATTTGTGAAGATTTCTAATACTTGTATTATGTGTGGGACTCAATGAACATAATAAAATTGTACACAAGAAGCCTACTTTTCAAATATTCGAAAAAATTGTTTCATTTGGAATTCAACATTCGATGTTTATTTTAAAATAGTAGGTAGCAATGTAAATGTAAATCTTTAATATTTAAAAAAATTTAAATTTATTTATCATTTAAATAAATGTTTAAAATTTAGAAAGAAATAATTAGAACATTTATTTATATTATTTTTGCCAGCCGAAACAATGGCCAAGGCGGACGCGGAATAATATCCCCAAGCGAACTGCCCGATTCACCTAGTCAAACAGTTCCTTCAAGCCCCAAAAGAGTGCGACATCTACAGCCTGGGGCTCCTCATTTACAAGTTCAAAAGCTCATTCATCCTCCTTCAGGTAATTATTGGTACTACAAATAAAACTTTTCGTCCTTAGAGTTAATTATGCACTCTGAAAAGATGAAAGCTGAATTAGACAATTTTTAGGTAATTTTATTACAAAATCCTTGTCATTTATTTTGTCATTTTATGAGAATAACATGGACTAGTATTAGTTACTAAATTTTTGAGTTTGCTTATGTCACCATCACTAAATAGGATCTAAGTGTTTTTTTACTAAACATGCTGGTTATTAATCTGTAATTAAAGTTTTTAGGTCTCTTCTTGGGTCTCTGAAATTATTTTTAAAATATAACTGCATTTTACTTTACCAATTTTATAGTTTGTGATAAAATACTGGACAAAATGAAAGTATATCAAAGTATCACATATTACTTGCTGCTCATAAAAAATGTTTACAACATAGTTAATTGTAAATAGAAAATATTTTTAACTTAAGCCGTTTTCGTGTTTGCATTTGTGCTTACGTAAGGTAAGAAATGCTCGAGTTTGCGTTCGTTTTTGTCAAACAGCGAAAAATTGGAAAAAATGCTCACCAAACATATGGAATTTCCTTATTCTGCAAGGTTGCTATTTCCCGTGCTTGCCGAATTTAGCACGTTCTTGCGAAAAAATGTAAACAAATATGATGGCGGCGTGGTAGGGCCGTTTGAATTGTTGTTTCATTCAATAAAATTAGCTTTAAATCTAATTTCTTCCAAATCGATAAACTCCATCACAATAGCTGATTAATTATTTGTAATATAAACCTTTTGTTATTTTTTTATTTCTGTTTATTCCAAAACCATGTGCTCCATTCACCAACAGCTGATTCCAATTGTTTGTAAACAAAAGTAACTTTTATGAGAAATCGCGGTCGTTTATGCACGAAATTCGTGCTAAAACTGTTTAAGCATTTCTTATCGAGCATAAGCACAAATGACAAAAACGAAAATGGTCTTGGCTGTTAACAATTCTTTAAAATATATTCAAAAACGAATGCAAAAATAACAATGATTTTTGTGCTGCATAATTTTTGTTTGCTTGTAAAAGTTGTGTTCTCTTCTGTTAGACACCCTATTTGAAAGATTTTTTTTTCTGTACAATGCTTCAAGTTTTAATTTTTGACTGAAAAGTATTATTAATGAATAAATACAAAATGAGTTCAAGGCTTTGTCCTCTCAAAAATTAGAAAGTAAAACGAATTACATTTAATGTTTATTATAAGAGTTCTGGTGGAAAAAAAGACGCATGCCATCTATGAAAGAATGGCGAAAATCTTAATTATTACTTACTCTGATCAAAACTTGACCACTAAACTTTTACGGTTTAAAACCTAAAGTTAAAACGAAATGGAGAAAAAAAGTAGAAGAAAAGATATTGCAGACTGTACTGGTATAATGTACATAAAGTCTGGAGGGAAATAGTTGAACAGAAAAATTGAGACTATGGAGAAGAGGAGCCTTACAAGTTCTTCTCAATTCATTATTAAAGGAGATGTGAACTAAAAAGTATGAAAGAACAGTGTTAATTGGAATAGTATAGTAGAAGACTTTGAATCTTATTCCCTTAATTAGGAGGTCAACTCACTTTCTACCTCAGGTTCTATTGTCATATTTTATTGTCTATTTAGATGTATTTGGGATAAACATTGTTTAATTTTGGTAGCAAACTATGCTTCATCTCCCATCATACAGAACAGAATAATCGGAGTTCGAGTCCAGACTATCAGACTTTCTGCATATGAAGTATATAGTTAGCAGGTGATATAATTATATACAAGCATATAATTAGCAACCCAAAATATATGTTGTATTAAGCAGTAATTTCCTTATATTGGAATGAAGTTCTACAAAACTTTTAAAAGTATTTTCCGAATCTAAAGAATTTAGCATTAAGAGTGATTCAGTGTTCGAAAGAACTTTTGTAATGAATTTTTTCCTACTTAACATAAACAAACAAAAATTGCGATTGCGTAAAATTGATAAACATTTGAAATCAACATTGTCAGTCAACAAGTCGGTCATTACTTCCAGATTTCGATAAGTTAGCTAAAGCTAAAGAAGTTCTTCATGGGCTGCTTTTAAGTTATTGATGGGTGAATGGGGGTTCGGAAGAAACCCCATTCACCCTCAAGAAGTATCCAACATTATCAAAAATCTTAAAATCTTACAAGCAGAAGGACCATACCACATATCCAATATTCACCTCAAAAATTTAGGATTCAATACAATCATGGCTCTAACACAAATATTTAACAATACTTGGTGAAACATTATACCCCCTTTCTGAAAACATGCCCACATAATACCCATTCTAAAGTCAAATAAAACCCCAAACAATCCAGCCTTCCACAGACTCATATTCCTACTATCCACAGTCTCAAAAATGTTCAAAAAATTAGTCCTTCTTAGAGTCTCCCCTCACATCCCCTTGTCGTGCTCCCAACACGACTCTCGTCAAAAACGCTCTACTACCACACTCTTCACGGACCTGACCAAACATGTTCTTACAGGATTTAACCAAAATCCTCGACCGGTTCGCACACTCCTCGCATGGCCGTCTTAAGCCAAGTGGGGAGTGGGGACCCATGGCACTTTAGAGAAATTTATGATCGGATATTAATAGAAAACGTTTAAACATTAGCTTAGTATGCTATTTGGTTATTTTTTATGTTTAAAATTCCACAACAAATGCAAACATACTTAAAAAATCTATAACCGCTACAAGAGGCGACTTTTCTGGATTTTCTAATCGCAAAATCATCGAGTATGAACTTTCTTCAAAAGTCTATCTACTTAAGCCATGCATCGCTTTCAATGGACATCATCGACAAATTGTTCCAATCTTTCTGAAGCATTGTAACTTCGCGATTCACTTTTTTGATTCTTTTGCCAATTTGATGAAGGAGCGTTTCCCTCATGCCAGTTATGTGCTATCATGCAAAAAAGATTCTAATTGCTATTTTCTTACATTCGGCCAACGTGTGTCTTTTCCGATTTTGTTCTGTTTAAAAAGATGATATGTTTCTGAAATACTTATAGTCCTTTACTTCACCTATTCTGCCACCACACTTTCAAATATTCCTGTTAGATGCATACACACCTATCTCTAAAACCTTTTTTGCTAATGTCATTGTGGAGACTTTTAGCAAATTCATTGCAGCTGTGTTTTAACTCTTTGGAATTTAAAGTTTTCTAAGAAACCGATACGTTGACTAATTTCCCTGTATGAATCCATCTCTGTTTTAGATGCACGTTCAGGGTACTGTTTAAGAAAAAAGTTCAACTTTGAAATTTTTCCTTTGCCCGAGTTACGTGTAACAATGAATGGCGCAAGACAACCAAAAAAAGTATGTCATACAGTGGCTTCCAGCTCTTATACTTTGAGAATAGGTCTTGGTAGTCAGCTTCTGGAATATTTTCTTCTTAGCGGGCGTTCGTAATTCATTAAATTAATCTCGATAGTAATCGAATAAAATTAGCAGAGAATAACAAATTTTTGCAGGCATTCATTGTTATGGTTTCTTTCTGAATGTTGTGATTAGTATTGTCTATCCTTTCCAATATGGTATTCCCCATTTTTGATAAAATAATAAATTCCAATTTTTCTGGATAGACTAACGGCTTCGTTTCTAGTTTCTTTGGTTGTACAAGATCTTGAGCAATAGACGTCAAGGCTTCTAGAACTTCCTTATGGCCTCGCTATAATGCATTTACAGTATCAGCTCGTGCAGTCCATCTGGTTTCAAGAAGACTTTTAAGAACTTTCTTAGAACCTAAATAATTCGTAATTTATCCACCGAATGGTAGAACTCGAAAATAAATTGTTCAATTTCTGAAACATTTGAAAAGAAATTGTGCCTCTTGTGCGCACTCAGAGTATGAAGAACCTACCAAGTTAGAGAAGTCCCCGCGCATGGTAACAAAGGTATGAGGGGTAGGTGAAGTCCAAAACCACCCTCACTTGAAGAATTGATGAGATTTGAAAGAGAGTGAGCGTTGTCATGAAGTGGCGTTTCTTCCCGAGGCTGCTTAGGAGTTAGTCAATGGGGTAGCAGGCCCTGCCTATATACTCCCCCAGTGGACAAGTGCTACGAGCTACATACTCCGTCCCGGTCGCTGAAATGATTCGAGTCAGCTGTCAGGTGACGAGGCTAGGTGTGCACACATTAAGGTCACGGAGAAGGCTCGACCACTCTGTACTCTTACATGCAGTTGGTCCGCACCTGCAGTGAGAATCACGGTACAGGCGGCACAGGATTACGACAGATGTGGTCGCCAGGCAGAAAGAATACTTAATTTGATGGAGGTTCGGTAATTTTATGGGTGTGTCGGAATCAAATTTTGGCTGATGGTTCTTGTTGTGGTTGCGCTTGGCGGCGCAGGGAGGCAAGGGCACGTCACTGCGCAGGTGATGCACAATGTGAAGGGGACGTGTGAAATCTCAAAAACCAACCTTCAATTGAAGAAATAATGAGATGTTGAAGAGGAGTGAGCGTTGTCACGATGAAGTGGCGTTTCTTCCCGAAGGCTGCTTAAAGTTATCAATGGGGCTAGCAGCATCCTGCCCCGACGCCACAGTAGTAAATTCACGTCTTCTCCTCTTTCTCGCTTGCATAACCAAGTATGTTCCGACATGCATAATCGTAACCTTGTCGCTCTACAATACCATAATAGTATATCGATAATTTTTTTAAGACGATATATCATTTCCGATACATATTCAGATTTGTGCTCTATAAAAAAGTATGATAATTTCAAAACCCTTCCAACGGACAACACGGTTTCCTTAACGTAACCGATTAATAAAGTCAACATGGTATTATGTGATAGGTTCGTGCTACTATCAACATAATCGAAAAATATTTGGCTCATTTTAACATAGAAAGATAAGTTTTTTAATCCTAAAAAGTTTTACCATTACGTCAATAATAAAAGTTCATATATGTTTGCTGATAAATAAGAAATGTGTCCTTTCCAAGGTTTTCCATATTTTTTTTAAATTGATTCTGGTGAGAGAATGGATAAATTAACTTAATAATATACATTCCAAAAATTTCGTTGGTGTGAGGATCCAAGAGTTTTCGCCTGTCACCTGCGAATGGGTATCCCTCGAGATGCAAAAAAGTTTACAATCTTGACAGTTTTTTCTTCTCTTCTTTCTTTTCTTCCTTCTTCTTCTCCTTCTTTCTCTTCTTCTCTCCTTCTTCTTCTGTCTTCTCTTCTTCATCTACCTTTTTTTCAACAAGATTGGGAGTGCGTTTACATGGAATCGGAAAAGAAAACAGTAAAGGAGAATATGACAAAAGTCGAAAAGAAAGCACACAGCTTACAGCCCCCTCTGTGACCAAGAAGCTCGTTCGCAATCAGAAAACCACCTAGATCTATCATGGGAACTTCTCATAAGTGCGACAGATCTCACTATGTGTAAATCGTGCAAGTGTAGGGTTCATACCCTGGCAGGTGGGCACAACCATACCACTTAACAACACCCGAAATTCTCTCCATATGACACTTTCTATCGCTCTGCAAACTCACATTTTCTTCCTGGAAACATTCCCTTTACTGACTCAATACCACTTTTTCTTCGTCTCCCAGTCGGTCGGTTCCCAAAACAACTCACGCACTATACTTTAACCGCTTTAACAACCGATCGTCATCATCACCTTTAACCATGACAACCATCTCAACATTACTTTCATTTATTCTCCTCGTTTACCCCTTTCTTCACAACCCTACATCTAATCTCTTCTAATTAACGTCATCTCCTCATTTTAATCAATTTCTTCTACACCTAGCGATGCCCCTAAGATTGTCCATCTGAACACATTGAACTTTAGATCTATACTTCTTATTCCAGACCATAGTCTCACTACTCATACAATAACTACAGGTATACTAACATGACCGCTCATGCCAAACCTAGCGACTCAGCTTAGTCCTGTTCATTCACCATGATTTTAATTGCACCACCACCTCCTGCATTCACAAAGCTTCCTACTACAGTGTATCTATCCTTCCCATCTCATACAACAATACCCTATAATATTTAAAAACTCAGACACTTGTTCCACCTGCTCACCATCTAACATAACTTCACACTGAGGACTGTCCAGTTCTTTTAAGTACGTTTTTTCAATAATCTACTTCTCTTTTATATTGAGACAGCAAGTCTGTATCTATTTTACCAACAGTTTTACTTGCAAGATAAGTCATCATCGATTGTCTATGTACTGAGCTATTTTTGTGCTCTAAAACGCTGTGATTAATATGTTTCTAGTCATTCCATCTACTCGGCGAACATAGCTTACATTAGAAGATTTGAATAAACAAAAAAAATATAGATTTCTTCGAAGGCGAATATAATCATTTTCTTTCAACGCTTTCATTGTTCCTTAACTTACGATGAAATAGTGATTTATTGAAATTCCTAGTTGTTGATCTACTAACTGCTTCTTTGTAAGTTCTGCAAGCTTCGGAGAAGTCACAATCTTTATTTTGGAAAAATGCAGGCCCCTTGCTAGTCCAAAATTCACGTATTTTTTCCGCAAACATTTCATTAAAATAATCGCCAGGATCATGTGAGTAGATTTATGAGGCTGAAGACTGTTGTTGTTCAGGTAAAACAGTTATTGGTGAAGTAGATGTACATTTACCATCGAAGCGATCGCTTTCTTTACTATATGATTCATCGATTTCTTTTCTGACTTGGAACAAGTGGGTTCTGAAACAGCTGGAACTGCCTCAATTTTTTGTAGGTGTGATTCTTTTGACAGATTAATTTGATTGCTGCTCACATAAGTTCCTAGAAGATATGAAGTTTGTGATTAAGTAAACTCTCTCTCTAACTCATGTAAACAGCAAAACAAACATATTCATTCATAAATAAATCATAAAGTAACATAAAATACTCATCGGGGGTGCAAAATATCATGTTAATTTTAATGTTAATATCTTTTTGATGTGGAGCTTTCTTTCTCTTCTCTGAGCCACTAGGATATGATCGTTTCGACATATTCTGATTTAATATTTTCTATTTGAGCAGGAGGAGACTTCTATTTAAAAACTGAAAAGCTGAAAAATTGAAAAAGTAATCATTGTTTAGGGTGCCGTCCCAAGGGCTAGGGGCCCTAAGGATCGTGGGGCCCTGGGCTCTAGCCCAGCAAGCCCGTGCGTAAAGATGGGCCTGACTCCTCGTAGGTATAAACATTAACAAATAACTTGATACAGCCCCCGTCTCCTCTTAAAAGATAAAATACTAAACACAAACCTTTCCATCAAAGACAAAAAAAAATAATAAATTTCCTCTCTGGACGCACAGCCAGAGTCATCCAGGTTCACCACTCATCATGAACATACAAACTTTATAATGGAATCCCCCAGGGAGCATTTCTTTCACCTACTCGATTAAACTTTTTTATGCACAAGCGACTCAATCCCACATCCCCCCTCCATTAAATTATCACGTTCAAAGTTCATCAATACACAACGCATCCTGCGATCTACCACAATATACAACTCATCTTGAACAAAGGCTCACTGATGACCCTCCTCCTGATGGTCTCCTTCAAGTCCTCGTTCAGGTACCCAACGACTTTAAGTTTGAAATGGGGGTGGAGGGCTGTGGCCATCAGCAGGTCCATGTCCACAAACAGGTGCTCAAACCTCCCCTTGAAGGCCACCTGAAAGCTGGCATATATATATATATATATATATATATATATATATATATATATATATAAATATAATATATATCTCTTATATACTATATATATTAATATAATATATAATATTATACAATTATATATTTAATATATAAAGTATATTTAATATAGATATATATATAATATTTATATATATATAGATATATAATATATATATAGATATATATACTATAATATAGTTATATATATATATATATATATATACTATATATATATATATTATTGTAATTATTACAATTTGTCAAAATTAAAATGAAATTAATTTTGTTTACCAAATTCATATTTCTTAATATCTACAAATAGTTTTTCTTGTAGATCTTGTACATGTTTTAAAATTTAAGATTTAAAACAAATAACCTAGGGTTGTAGTCCAAAAAATTGGGGGAATTGCAGAATGCGGAATGATTTAGGCATCCGTAACTGCAATTCGCAACTTTTTCAATTATCGCATTGCAAATCAGCAAATTTTTTGGTAGTCTGCAATTTGCGAAGTTGCGGAATGTCCCACCTCTGATATAATATCTATATATATAATATGATATTCTATAATATAATATAATATATAGAAATAAATATAATATACTATACTATAGTATATATATATAGATATATAATATATATATATATAATATATATATATATAATATATATATATATAATATATTATATATTATAGTACTATATATAAAATATATATATATATATCTAATAATACTTATATATATATAGTATATATATATATAATATATAACTTAATATATATATATAATAATATATATATATACTATATATATATATCGTATATATATATATATATATAAACTGGTAGTTAGGCATTTAGACTTAAATTGCGGAATGCCCACCTCATATATATATATATAGTAATATATATATATATATATATATAATATATAATATCATAATATATATTACATATATATATTCATGTCCTATAATATATTATAATATATTATATATATAGATATATATATATATATATAATATTTTCTATAAATATATACTACATATATATAATATATAATATATATATATATATTATACAAAGTGTGGGGCACAGTTAATGAGAAAGTTAACGTCGTTATTCTTAATCGTTAAGCCTGAAAAATTAGACGGCGTTAAATCATTAAAGATGCTGTTTATCGGTAAGCATGTAGCGGAAAGTTTAACGTTAATCGTTAACGTTAACGCGTCTTCAATTTTTTTTTTTTTTTTTTTACAGTTAATCACCACCACTCACGGGCAGAGCCCTATTTCAAGGAGGGGGTGTTGCACGCCAAAATTCATCCGCTAGCGCAAATTAAACAGATGAACAGACGCAGGCTTAAAAGTGAGGGAGATTAATTCGCAGGGATAACACAGAAGATGGATAGAGAGTTCCACGAAGAACACGTCGGTGAAAGGAAAAAAGGAAACACCGTAGCAAACTAGAATGGAGTTACCAATATCTACACAAAACTCGTGCGCGATACAGCACCCTTTGTGCTACTAAGGGGTCATAACGGTGGTGGTACGCAAGTGGTAAGTCCGCTCGAACACCTGCCGCTGCGATACTATAGAAGAAGAGAGTAAAGCACCACACGCGCCGCGACAGATAGAGTTCAAGTGACTGGAAAGTATAACAGTTTATAAGCCTTTGCTTTGACTCGACCCTTGCATAGCGGGTGAAACCAGACCCCCAGATATGAGAACAGTCCTCTATACAAGGCCGATGTGACCCTGTAATAACTGGAGTAACTGAGAAGAGGAAAATAATGTCCTCGCATGTCTATAAAATAGTAACTCCCAAGTCTTCCTTTGAGGCCACCCAGCAACCGCTTTGTGATTCGGTGAGGATTCCAAGACATCTTTTTTTATGTTAAGGCCAATGGATGTTTATATTGTCAAAGGAGATACAAAGGAACCGTCAAAAGAGATAGGAAAGTTAGAAGTATTTAGAGAGGGAGATTGTAGAAGTTTGAGGTTTTTAAAGAATGAATTTCACAAGGTTAGTAAGTCACTGCAAGACCCAAAATTTATCTAGCACGGGAAGAATAGCATCGGAAGATTAAGACGAGAGGCAATTCAGAAGTAAAAGAGGAAGCAGAATTGAAATGAGTTGAAGAATGAAGGCTCTTATATCATCGGCAGGTGAGTGGATAAGTAGTTAGATTGTGGCCAGGTAAAGATCATTAGGAAAGGTAGAATAAAGTAGGAGAAAAGAGACGAAACCCCGAGGAACTCCACTATTTATTGACAGAAAAATATGAAGAAAGAAGTCGCCTTCCTAGGCCATAGCCGATTGTTTAAGCTGACTGAAGAGAGCTAGACATAATAAGACAATAGAGCAGGAGGAAAGGAGGGGAGCTTGGGAGAGCATGATGCGTGCCATACCTACTCCGTCAATATGCTTTGATAGCATCAAGATAGCCAGCAACGCTCAAGTCGCAGTTAGTTCCTAAGAGCGGAAAACCATAAATCGGTATAAATAGGAAGTAAACAGCTGCCATAGTCTTTGAACACGCAAAGGCTACTCGCGATCGTGAATAAAGAAGAATGAGAATTCCAGATGGTCTAAAAGTGAGATATTGAGAAAGGGGTTTTAAAGTCTTAGAACTAGAATAGCAAGTTGAGGCTAATAGGCGATAGTAGAAGATCAGGAGCGGCTTCCTTTTTTCGGAAGAGGTTGATATTCGTGCTTCCCACACTGAGGGAAAGTGCTATAATTACAGACATAGAGATATAAGTTGAACGAGGGTGGTGTCTCGCACGGTAGCACATTCCTAAACTCGGCTTTTTCCAACCCGTATTAAACTTACAACTGGATAAAACCGAGTAAATATAAACCTTGAGCATTGAAGGAAGAGCGTTAGGAATTTTGAAAAAAAAAAGTTTATCTCTTACCGAAATCGAATCTAATCTAATACATTTTAAAATCTGATAAGAAATATTTTTAACCGTAAATTTATACGGTTAACGGATGTGTGGGGAAAATTTTAACTCGTATAAGAGGCCGTTAATTTTTTCGAAAATAACGGAAAGCGTTAAAAAGTTCGAAAAAATATTAAACGAGTTAATTAAATCGGATTAACGCTTTAGCGTTTAATGCCAACTTTGTATATTATTCTATAATATACTTTTGTAACTTGATTTTGCGAATTGCCATAGCTTTTGAAGATAAAAATATTTAGAAACTTGCACCAATTAGCACCAATTTTCGTTTATTATGTCGTAAAATACGTCACCGCTGTTAATGTATGGTTATTGGTATATTGTAGTAATGTTAAGACAGTGCTTCGATACGGTATATACTATCATATATATATATTTATATTTATATATATATACTATATATATATATTAAATATATATAATATATATATATATATATAAATTATATATGATATATTATATATATATATATATATATATATAAGATATATATTATTATACTATAGTAATAGGAACTATATTTATAGGAAATAAGAGTAGGTATCGGCAAAATATTGGTAATCGTAGTGAATATCGTATTGGAAAAAATTGTGGGTACTGGTATCGGGATCAGACTGAAATTTCTTTATCGGTGCAACACTATAAAGAACTAAGATATCGGAGAGTAAAGACAACCATATGCATGAAGATTAATCCTTGTGAACAAGTACTCTGGAGTTGTCAAAGCTAAACGGAAAGTGTTGTGACTCTTTCTATATAAAAAATGTTTTGGTACTTTACCAATTAACTCACTATGAGTTTTATACTCTTAAACCAATTCTTCCTAAATAATGAAAAAAATATTACAATGATTCATAACTTGCTAACTAAAAATGTTGCGATCATCTTATAGTGGAAGCGGAGCTGTGCCTACTTTAAGATTCGAGATGTGATTGACTGAAAGGAGAAACTAATTTGCTCACTGATATAAACTGTAACCTAGCTAAATTAATGGTTCAGAATATTGTAAAAAAAAAGTCCAGAATTCTTCCTGGATTTTATAGCAGAGTTTATGTTATGGACGCTACAAACATTATAAGCTTGAATACAAAACTTTAAAGGTTTAATTAGTTCCCATTTCAGGTAGTTTTTAGGCCAAAATGAAGAAACTATTGAGTTTTGTAGTTATCAAAATCCAGCAGCCAATGAGCGTAACTTGACTGTTGTAGTATTAGTTTAAATTTTAAATGTATTAAATACCTCTGAATTTCTAAAGAAAATTTTACTGACATATTGGAAATAGTCCCATGAAAAATATTTCCAACTCTGACAAGGATGACAAATTCTAACTTGAAAAAAGGCTAAGAGCTGAACTGGGTATTCAAATGTAGGATACTAAATCTGCTTAAATTTTGTTAAAAATATCCATCATTATATTTTTTTAACCAACGTCATATTGAGGTTACTAATAATTATTGTTGGTAACTGAATTTTAAATATTTTTATTTAGTATTTATAATAGATAATAATAGGTAATTTGTTGATATAAATGCTGAAATGTCTTCCTACCAGGGGTACATTAACTCAGGACTTGGCATTACTACCTTATTTTTTTTTTAATTCTTGCATTGTCATTACTGACTGATTAACAAAAATGCAATTATAAACACTTTTTTTGGTTCTTTTAATTAACTAACTTGTATATGCACTGCAGGCAGAAGCACTGGGGTATTTCATGACTCTTCAAAGGCCTTTCATGATGAGGGAACCCCCTTAGAATTTTCTCACGGAACTTCTCTATCATCTTTGACATTCGATGAAGAAGACTTTCCTGTAAGTTTTCAATCTTACTAAAAATCAGGGTGGACAAAAACACCGACTTTTTTCTTTCTCTCTCTCTTTCTTTCTTTAAACTTAGAAGACAATATTCTAGCAGTTTCTTTGCTTATTTTATTTTTATATGCTTATAACTTTTTCTGATAAAATATATTAAGTTTTCATAAAGCAATATGTATATTTGTACTTTTCTTTAAAAATACAAGCAAGCAATATTCACCATCATAAAACTGTGGTTGCTTAAATTTCAAGGGGTTCTAACCTCCTTAACTCTTCTCCCCCTGGCTACGACCCTGTTGGGATGTATAAGCTATATGCTTTCATTTAAAGTAATTTTCTAGTTTCCTATTAAAAACATTAAAAAACAAAAAATAGTTTAAGCCAAACAAAAAAAAATGGTTTAAACCAAACAACCTTTCTGTAAATGCAAATTTTAACTTAAATATTTTAATGTGTATTTTTAAATCATCTTGTGTCTGTTAAATTTTGTTTTATGAACTAGTCACAAACAATTTGAAATATTATTATTAGTAGTAGTTATATGTGAGCACTTGCATATAAGTTAGTTGAATGTGGATAAGATGGAGGGTGGTGGATGATGTAGTTCTGAAGTACTGGAGGAGAACAATGATAGTACCCTTGTCTAAGGGTAAGGGTGATAAATGGAATTTGAAACTATATGGGAATTAGTTTATTGAGTGTTGTAGGAAAGATAAATGCTGGTACTTTGGTTGAAGAGTGGCGTCTAGTGACAGAGAGACTGATTGTTGAAGAACAAGGTGCATTTAAAAGTGGTAGAGGATAAGTAGATCAAATTTTTACATTGAATCAAATAATTGAGAAAATAAGGAAGAAGAACAAATTTTATTTAGGTAATATGGACTTGCAATAGGCGTATGGCAGGATTAATAGGGAAGCTCTGTGGTAGGTGTCATGATATATGATTTTAGTTGAAGGCTTCTGAATGGAATCAAAAATATGTAAGTTGATAGTGAAGCGTGTTTAAGAATAAATGTAATGGAGAGAGAATGGTTTAATATTAATAACAGAGTGAATTAGGGGTATAATTTAATTTGTTTATGGATGTGGTGATGAAAGAGTTAAGGTAATGGTGGTGGTGAGGAGATTTCACAGTATGAAACTATGTTGGATGGTAGGTAACTATGGCAAGTATTTAGTTGAAATATTTAGGTAATATGTTGGATGAAAGGGGAAGGAGATCGGATGATACAGAATGTAGTAGGAAAGTTGTGAGTGGTAGGAAGGTGGCTGGTGCTTTTAAATCTTTGGTGAATGCAAAGAGACGAAGTCTTGAGTGCGCTAGGGTTCTGTATGAGGGTATGTTTTATCGGTGGGAATCTATAGTATCGAAACTATTGTGTGAAATAAGAGGTAAAGATCTAAGTTACAGTTTGTTAATCTTAGGGGCTTGTTAGGTGTGAGAAGAATTGATAATATGAGCAATGAGCATGTTAGTGAGCTGCGTCATGGGAAAAGGCGTGAATGAGAGAGTATTAAGATCGTTTGGTCATATGGAAAGGATGGATGGTAATCAGGTGGTTAAACTGGTTTATAAAGGTAAGTAGGTTAGTGTGTTGGGAATCGACCGGCTGGGAGACCTCAGAAAACGTGGATGAGTCGGAAAAAGAATGTCTGAAGGAAATAAATGTCAATTTAGCAAAAGCGAGAAGAATATTGCATAATAGGAATAAATGGGGAGTTTTTATGAGGGGGCATGGGTGTGGGGGGTCTGGACAAAAGAATGAACCCTGACAATGACGAAATACCACAGGGAATGGTTTGTCGCGGTGTTGTGAAGCTCTATAGCGGATTTCTGCTGCGACTGGCTCTCACTTAAGGGTATTGAAGAGGGGGTGGGGAGACTTTCTTTTCGACTTAGGTCATGTCTTCTACTTAACTATTGTGTTTCTAGTGCATGTTAAGAAACCCTCCCCCAATCTATGGGCAAAATAAAGAAAGAAATTATTATTATTATTTTTATTATTATTATTATTATTATTATTATTATTATTTAAAAATTTTCAGCTTCGATCTCGTGGTGATGGGAAAGACAGTAGTACCGCTACCACTACCACCACTACGAGTGACGGCTCACAAATCCACCAGCCTATTTCCCCTTATTCTCGTCCTAGTCGAGATCCAATACGTTCTTCAATTCCAAGGCCTCATACAAGAAGTCAGGATCCAGAGCGAAGGAAAGCTCTTCCTTCTCGAACTTCTTCAGTAGGACCTCCTCAGAGGGAAGACACAGATGAAACCGAAGATAAAATGAGATTAGCGGCGGTCATAAAGTCTGGCATGCCTTCTTCAAAGTATATAATTTACATGTTCTTTCCTATGTGTATGTTTTTATTGATATATTTATTATTGCCAATTCCTTCATTGTGCCGAAAAAAGATTATATTGTAGGTTAGTAAATTAAAATCTCTTTATGTTGCAGAAAATCACCAACAAATAAGGCACCGATGGTTTCCCCTGTGGCAGCCCCACGTGTAGCCTCCTCCAATCGTACAGCATTGCTTCCACCGCCTCCACCACCACCTCCTCCTCCTGGTCTCAAAGGAATGAGCTCTGCTATTCCTATTCAAACTCCAAATTTACAAGTGACAGTTCAGTCCCTTAATTTCTTATCACCGACAAATCAAAAGGTAGGTAAAATTTCAAAACCACATTTTAGAACCATTATTTGATTCCTTAAATATCCTCTTCCACTACACAAGCATTATCTACCTTACAATGAAAGTAGTAATGTACCGAATCCAGTACTCGAACCCAATAATTAGGCCAAATCTAGCAATAAGTAGTAATGTGTCTGAATTTATTTTTTCGTATAGTTTTCTGCAAGTATTTCAATGTAAACAACGATGAGTGGTTGGGGTCCTGTCACACTGATCCAGGCCGAAGCATTCAGCATCCTGGACGATCTGGAGCAACTGATTAGTAAATCTCACTTATTCCTGATTATTTCAACCAATATTCGGACACCCTTAACCAAAGTTTCATCACACTTCACCCAATTTATTTGCGCCACTAAAAAAATCTATTTAATGTCATTTCCAAATATCTTAACTTCTTACGCCATCATAACCCA
Source organism: Trachelipus rathkii (assembly GCA_015478945.1). Lineage (NCBI taxonomy): Eukaryota > Metazoa > Arthropoda > Malacostraca > Isopoda > Trachelipodidae > Trachelipus > Trachelipus rathkii. The sequence continues at coordinate 20,103 of JABUQX010034640.1, read as the reverse complement.
CACTTATCAGCTATGCACTCTCATTTACTTGCAATGTTTATAAGCAAATTTTCGTAGTGGTTCCTCAGAACTCCCTCATGTCATTTCATTAGTCTACGAAAGTAAACCACATCACCACATATATATAATATATATATATCTATATATATATAATAATATATATAAAATTAATTTTAATAATAAATTTAATAATAAAAATTTTTTAAAATAATAAATAAATAATTATTATAAATAGTTATATATAATAATATTATATATATTTAATATAATTCTATATATACTTCTTCTTCTTTATCTCCTTCCTCTTTCCCAGAATGGGAGTAAGGTGCGTAACGAGCATCGGAAAAGAAAAGCAGTAGGAGAACAATTGACTAAGTCGAAAAGAAAGCCAGCCTTACCGCGACCCATCATATAACATTAATTAGTGAGTTATACACTTCATCGCAGTAGAAATCCACCCATAAAAAGCTTCATAGGGACAAGCGATGGACCTTACTAGGTAGAGTCGCCAAGGATAAGGGTTCATGACTTGGCCAGTGTGGGCCACAACCATACCCTCACATCCACCCGCATTCCGATCCTGTTATACACTTAATTCTTTCTCGCTTGTGCTAAATTCACATACCTTCCCTCCAAACACTTTTTTACTTGCTCAATCCACTTTCTCTTTCGTCTCCCAGCGCCGTGGTTCCCAACACACTCTCCATTATACTAAACGTCCGCTTAACCAACCGACTTCATTCATCCTTTCCACATGACCAACCATCTCAACATACTTTCATTTATTCTCTCATTTACCCCTTCTCACACCACACCACACCTTCTCTAATACGTTCATTCTCACTTTATTAATTCTTTTTTCACACATTTTTGACCTTTGAGGTCCACTGAAACACATTGATAACTTTAGATCCTATACTTCTTTATTCCAGCACCATAGTCTCACTTACCATACAATAGTCACAGGTAACGAACACTAACCTCGATGTAAGCTCTAGCGCATCAGAATTAGTCCCATTTACATTCTTACGATTTAAATTACACAGCCACATTACTGCATTCACAACTTCCTCTAACACTTCTGCATCATACGTTCCCTCTCATCCAAACAACATATCCTAAATATTTCAACTCAGACACTTGCTCCAGCTGCCATCATCTAACATTAACTTCACTCTGAGGACTGTCCTAATCACAACCATAACGCTTACACTTATCTACTACGGTTTTCACTTTCCAAAGAGCCCCCCTTATATACCGCTGCAATCTCTCCACCATCCTCTCAAACCTTCTGAGACTCGCACACAGAACCAATATCCCCCATCCATGGTAGGGCACCCTCCGCTCCTCTCCATTCTCCATCATTCTAACACCCATTTCCTGCATCCAGCTCTCGAATTCTTTCAAACCCATCCCATATACACTATGAATACCTAGGAGATACATATACACAACCCTGTCTCACTCCGTATTAATCCTAAACCAAATCATTCACCATTGACACCATTTATTGCTACACACGCTTCACACTTTCGTCATGATATATATATATACTATAGTATAACTACTAATAGTATATATATATAGTATATTATATATATATCTAATATATTATATTATTAATACTAATAATATATTATATATATATATATATATATATATATAATATTATATATATATATATATATACTATATATACTAAATATATTGTATATTGATAGGACATATTATAGAGTGGTTGAAACTGCGTTAAAATTAGGCTTAGGTCAATTTAGGGGTAAATTTGTGTTAAGGTTAGGTAAGTAAGGTGTAAGTTAGGTTAGATGTGGTTGGTACCTCAAAATTTAATATATTTACCCCTGCCTAAAATTATCGTAAAATAACGATAGCAGTTATATGATATGGTGCGCCTCCTGGAGTCAGCTACTTATACAATAGCTATAAGTATATATAATAATATATATATATATATATATATATATATATAGTAATATGATATTATATATATTATATATATAATAATATAATATATTATATATTATATAATATATCTATAAAATATACATAGATAATAATAGAGTTAATAGGGAAGCTTATGGCAGGTATTATGGATATAACATATGGTGTTTTGGGTGGTAGCCTTCTGATTGAATAAAAACGTATTGTATGACGATAGTGAAAATGTGTAAGAATAAAATGGTGTAGTTGATTGGTTAGATTAATAGCGGAGTGAGACAGGTTGTGTTATGTCTCCATTTGATATGGATGGGGTTATAGAAAGATTTCACAGAACTATGAAAAGGAAATGCTGTTAGAATAGAATGGAGAATGGAGATGAGTGAGGGTGCCCTAACTATTATATGCGATGATTTGGTTCTGTGTGCGAATCTGAAGGAGAGTTTTGAGAGGTTGGGTAGAGAAGATTTTGGTAGGCCGTATTGTAAAAGGAGAGGGGTTGATAAGTAACCTTAGATAAGAGTAAGGTTACTGTTGTGATAGGAGGACTAGCCTCAGCTGTGATAGATATGTTAGATGGTGGTCAGACTGGAGCAAGTGATGAGTTTAAATTAGTCTAGGGTATGTGTTGGAGAGAATGGGGAACGGATGATGCAGAGTTTAGTGGAAAGTTGGAAAGTTGTGAGGGCAGGAGGTTGCTGGTGCAATTACAAATCGTGGTGAATACAAAGGGACAAGTCTTGAGTGCTATGAGGGTATTTGTTACCAGTGTTAATGTAGGTAAAGTTGGAGACTCATGCTCTGGATGTAAGAAAAGTTGAGATCTAGTTATGTGTTCAAGATGGAAAATCTAGGGGCATGCAGGTGTGAGAAGAATAATAAAATGAGGAATGAACGTATTAGAGAGTTGTGTGGTGTGAAGAAAGGGTAAATGAGAGAATAAATGAAAGTATGTTGAGTATGTTGAGATGGTTTGTGGAAAGGATGAGTGAAAGTCGGTTGGTTAAGCGATGTATAGTGGAGAGTGTGTTGGAACCGACCGGCTGGGAGACCGAAGCAAAAGTGGATTGAGTCGGTGAACGAATTTCTGAAGGAGAGAAATGTGAAGGTTTGTAGAGGCGAAAGAAGGTTTAACAGGAGTGAAGCGGGGGATGTGGTGAGGGGGTAGGTTTGGCCACCTGGCCAAGGGATGACCTTACACTGACGATCTATCATAGTGAGGGTCCATCGCTGTCCATGAAGCTTTAGGTGGATTTCTGACTGCGATGAGTTTCTCGCTAATTAATGATACTGGGGGCGGATAAGTTGCTGGGCCTTCTTTTCGCTATGTCATGCTCTTCTAGCTTTTGCTTTCTTTTCGAGCTCGTCACGAACTCTTTACTCCATTACTTGGGAAAATAAAGGAAGAAAAGAAAGAGAAAGAATTAATATATATATATATAATATATTATATATATATATATATATATAACTCTATATTAATATATATATATATATATATATATATATATATTATTATATATATATATATATATATATATAAATATATATATAATATAAATATTATAAATTATTAATATTATTATATTAATATTTATACTACCACTCCAATCCCAATTGGGGGTGTGGTGCGTAGCAGTACACCCGGAACAAAGAATAAGTAGTAGAAGGAACAATGATCGCAAGTCGAAAAGAAAGCCCCCCCCTTTAACTGTCCTTATAGCCATTACGTGGGAATTCAATCCCAGCAGAAAAAATCCCACAGTTTTCACTGTGGTATCTCGTGCATTGGTGGGGTAATCCTGGGCAAATTCCACAACCATACCCCCTGTCACGACAAATCCCTAGCGTAATTCACTCCCGTAATGCACCTTTCTTTCATGATCAAACTCACTTCTCTCAAATCTCCTTCCAGCAATTCCTTTACTGACTCAATCCCACTTTTTTATTCAGTTTCTCGCCAGCCGGAGGCGATTCCAAGCACACTCCAGAACTTCTCACATTCCCCTTAACCCACCGATACTGATTATCCATCTTTCCATATGACCAAACATCTCAAAGAACTCTCTCGGTTATTCTCTCATTTACTCCTTTCTTCAACACCACACAACTCCTAATGGGTTCATTCTCATTTATCAATTCTTTTCACACATAACACGCCACTAAGATTGTTCCATCTGAACTTTTTACTTAGATATATACTTTTTTTCAATACCACAATAGTTTCAACAATATACACTAACAGCTGTAACAACATAAACCATCATGCAAAACTCCTAGCGCACTCAAGCCTAGTCGCATGTCAATCTCACTAATAATTTATATTGTATCCAGCACCTCTCTAACATTCACAACTTCTACTACATTGCTGCATCATCCGTTTTCCTTTCATTCACAAGGTATCAAATATTTAAACTCGTAACTTTGTTCAGTTTGCTCAATCATCCTAACTACGGACTGATAAAATCTCTGAAGTACGAAACAGAAACACTGCCTAAGAAAATTACTGTAAGTGTTCCTATTGATGTAAAGCGTGTCTTGCGTTATTTATAAAAATTAATTAGGTATTTCTTTTAGCTATATTAGTTTCACTTCATCTTGTTAATTCTTGGTATGGTTAAGTTAGTATTAAAAGGGTTTCGTGACCTCTAAATTCATTAAAAAAAAAAAAAAAAATAATTATTCTTTAAATATTTGATTAAAAAGGAAATAGCATTTTATCGTTCTGTTTATATTAAAGAGGAATCCACCTTTAATAAATCCGCACGTTTAAATTGCACATTAAACTACATACCTCTATTAATTACGAATGGTAGTGGAATTTAAATTATATTTATTTTAGTAAACATCAGCAAAGACGACGTCATCAATAGCGACACGTTAAGTAATTTTCTGAGGAGTGTTCTGTTTCGTACTATACAGAGTAATTTATCAGTCGGTAGAATGAATGAAGCAAGCGACTGGAACAATGTATACGATTTAATATTTATGATACCTGTTGGATGAAAGGTAACGATGACGCAGAATGTAGATAAGGAAAGTTGTGAATGTTACGGCAGTTGAGCTGGACTCATTAAATTAATTTGTGGTAGGTGAAAGGGACTAGGGTCTTGAGATGCTCGCGTAGAGTTTTACCTGAGGGTTGTCTGTTACAGCTGTTAGTGTATATTGTTGAATACGTATGGTCTGGCCAAAGAAAAATGTATATATCTAGGGTACCAAGAAGCGTCAAGTGACAATCTTCAGGGGCGTGGTTTAGGTGTGATAGAATTGATTAAATGAAGAAAGAACGGATTAGGGAGTTATGTGGGTGAAAGAAATGAGGATATAATGAGAAGAATCAAACGAGAGTACATTGAAGAGGTTTGGTCATATGGAAGGCAATTCGGATAACATAGTCGGGTATGGTTAAGTGGAACTAATAATTAGTCTGAGTGTTGGGGTGGAAATCGCCCGGTGGGAGAACGAAAAAAAAAGTGGATGTAGTCAGAAAGGGAATGCTGAAGGAGGGAATGTGAGTTGAGAAGAAGGTGCATTAAAGAGTGAGAGAGGGCGGGGATTTGTAGAGTGATGGAGGTGTAATGGTTGGGGGTTGTGCCCCAGGAGATTAAACTCCCAAATGACGGAGAATACCTACAATGTAAACTGTGGATTTTGTCGACTGGGATGATCCCACAGTTAATTTGGTATAATAAGGGGACGGAGTAAAGAGGGGGGGGGGAATGATGGGATTAATTCCCCTTTTCAGCTTGCGTACAATGTTCTTTCTACTACTTTTTCTGTTCACGGTGTTATAATACTTACGACACTATTGCTCACAATCCACAAAGTTGCGGGATTGGAGGTGGATAATAATAAATATATAAATATAATAATTATAATATATAATAATTATAATTATATAATAAATAAATACACATTAATTAAAGTAATATGAAGAACTATTATAATAAACACTCATTATAAATATATAAGAATATAATATATTCATATAAATATATAATAATTAGTAATATATATAATATAATTATAATATCTTTCTTTCTTCTTTATCTTCCTTTATTTTTCCAAGAATGGGGAGTAGGGTGCGTGACGAGCATCGGAAAAGGAAAGCAACAGAATAGCTGGGGCAAGTCTAATAGAAGACCCCATCCCTATCTCCCTTCATTAACATTAGTAAGCGAATAAGCGATCGCAGTCAGAAATCCACCCTAAAGCTATCATGGACAGCGATGTGACCCTCCACTATGGTAGATCGTCCAGTGTAAGGGTTCATCCTTGTCAGGTGTGGTACAACCATACCCTCAACTAATCCCCGGCCATTCACCCTGTTATACACGCTTTCTTCTCGCTCTACCAAACTCACAGTTTCTCTCTTCAGACCTTCGTCACCAGGAGACTCAATCCACTTATCTCTGTCGCGCTCCAGCCGTCGTTTCACAACACACCAGTTCTGCCACTATACATTCGATCTAAATCCACCGACTGTTCATCTCTATCCTATCTCCTACATGACATACCATCTCAAACATACTTATATTTCATTCCCTCATTTACCCCTTTCTTTCACAGCCACACAACTGCTCTAAAATATAGGTTCATTGCCTCATTTTATCTAATTCTTCTCACACCCTAAGCTACGTGCCCCTAAGATTGTCATCTGGACAATTGAAACTGTAGATCTTACTTCTTTATCCAGGAAGATAGTCTCACTACCATACAATAACATGGTGTACAACATACCCTCATTGTCACTAATGACTTAGGTCCTTACGTTGAGTCACTAACGATTTGTTAATTGCATTACTCCAGCAACATTTTTACCGCCACTCCACCAACTTCACAACATTTTCCACTAAAATCTACTGCATCTCACCGTCCCTTCATCCAACACATAACCTAAATATTTAAACTCATACACTTGCTCGCAGCCTGCTCATCTCTAACATAACTTCGAACTGAGGACTGTCCTCACTCACAACAACGATATACCTTACTCTGTTATACCTAAAGTTAACTTTCACAAACCCCTCTTCCTTTTACAACCCTGCCAAATCTCTCTGACAATCCTCTCAAACTCTCTTCAGATTCGCCACACAGAACAAATCATCCGCATATAATAGGGTAGGGCACCCTCATAGGGCACCCTCCACCATCTCCATTCTCTCATCATTCTAACAGCATTTCTTGCCTCCCCCACCTCTAATTCTTCATAACCCCATCCAATACAAATTGAGTAACCATAACACATCCTGGTCTCACTCCGCTATTAAATCCTAAACCAATTACATTGACACCATTTATTCTACACATGTTTCACTATCGTCCTACATACTTTTGATTACGACAGGAAAAAGGTTCAACAACATCAAAAATATATCATCTAATACCTGCCAAAAGGTCCACTATTAACTCTAATATTATACTATCATTATTATAGATATATAATATAAAATAGTAATTAATATAACGTATATATTATATATATATATATATAAATTATATATATATTTTATATAATAATATATATATATATTATAATTATTATATATAGGACCAAGTAGAAATAGCAAAGGATATTTTTTTTAAGGTTTCAGGTATTTTAAAATAATTTTAGCTGGTCAAGTATATAAGAATTTTTTGGTAACCTACCTATCTAACTAACTAACTAACTAACCTAACCCTAACCAAATTTACCCTAAATTGACCTACCTAATTTTACTGCAGATCAACATTATCAATGTCTATATATAATACTATATATATATTTATATATATATATATATATATATAATACGTTATATATATATAATATTTATATATATATTATATATACTATATATAATTATATATATATAATATAATATATATATATGATATATTATATATATATATATTATATATATATTAGTATATATACGTATTCTGACGATAGTGAAGGCGTGGTGTAAGAATAAAATGGTGTCAAGTGGAGTGATTGGTTTAGGATTAATAGCGGATGAGAAGGGTTGTGTTTTGTCTCCTTGTTTATTGAGTGTATATGGATGGGGTTATGAAGAATTGAAGGTGGGGTGGCAGGAAATGGTTTAAGAATGATGGAGAATGGAGAGGAAGTCGGAGGGTGCCCTACCTATTGTATCCGGATGATTTGGTTTCTGTGTGGCGAGTCTTGAGAGAGTTTGAAGGATTGGTGAGAGATTTGCGGGTATAAAAAGGAGGGTCTGGAAAGTAACGTAGATAAGAGTAAGGTTATGGTTGTGAGTGAGGACAGTCCATGGTGAAGTTATGTTAGATGAAAGCAGCTGAGCAAGTGTCTGAGTTTAAATATTTAGGGTATGTGTTGGATGAGAGGAACGGATGATGCAGAGTGTAGTAGGAAGTTGTGAAAGGCAGGAAGGGTGCTTGTAAATAAACGTTAATGATAAAGGACAAGTCTTGAAGGTGCGCTAGAGTCTTACATGAGGGTATTGTTGTTACCTGTTATGGTAGGTAGTGAGACTATGGTCTGGAATAAGAAGTATAGATCTAAGTCAATGTGTGCAGATGGACCAATTCTTAGGGGCATGCCTAGGTGTGGAAAAGAGATTATAAAGTGAGGAACGCAATCGTAATTAGAGAGTTGTGTGGTGTGAAAGAAAGGGGTAAATGAGAGAAATAATGAAAGTAGTGAGGATTGGTTTGGTCATGTGGAAAGGATGAACGAAAGTCGGTTGGTTAAGCGCATGTATAGTGACGAGTGTGTGTTGAGAAACCGGCATGGAGACCGAAGAGAAAGTGGATTGAGTCAGTAAACGAATGTTGAAGGAGAGAAATCTGAGTTTGGTAGAGGCGAGAAAGAAAAGGTTATAACAGGAATGGCGGGGTTTAATGTGAGGGTATGGTTGTGGCCACTCACCTGGGCAAGGGATGAACCCTTACCTTGAAGATCTACCATAGTGAGGGTCCATCGCGTCCATGATAGGCTTAGCGGGTGGATTTTCTGACTGGATTGAGTTCTCGCTATAATGGTACTGAGGGGGCGGTTAAGGCTGGGCTTTCTTTTTCGACGGTTGGTCATGTTCTCCTACTGCTTTTCTTTCCAGCTCGTTACGCACCTTACTTCGGAAAATAGAACAAACCACTAATAAAAGAGAAGATATATATATTATAATATATATATATATACTATTATATATATATAATATATATATATATATATAATATATTATATATATAATATTATTATATTATATTATATATAGTAATATATAAATATATATATTGGTGTGATAGATGGTACTTCGTGACTAATGAAATGGACATGGGGAGTTATTGATGGAACACTTTGAAAATTTGCATAACATGGCAGTAATGAAGAGGTGATAGTGAATAAAAGTGGGTATGATGGCGTAAGAAGTAGATACTTTGGGAATGAATTAATTAGTAGGGGAAGGAATAGGTAGAGTGGAAAATGTTGAAGAAAGGTAAATCAGCAGGTATATGATGAAATTATTGTGAAATCGGTTCCTAAGAGGCGATATTGCGATTGACTGGAATGGAAGTTGTGTAACAAAGCGTTTTGGAGGGGTATAGCTCAAAGGATTAGGGGAGCTTGCTAACCAGATTAGCTATCAGATTGACCAAACGTTTTTAAAAACTATATCGAAAATAAATCTCAGCCCATACTACTTATGTGCTAGATTTGGCCTATTATTGGGTTGAATGTACTGGATTCGACTTTTACTTTCAGCGTATGGTAGATAATGCTTGTGTAGTGGAAGAGGATATTTAAGGAATCAAATAATGGTTCTAAAATGTGGTTTTGAAATTTTACCTACCTTTTGATTTGTCGGTGATAAGAAATTAAGGGACTGAACTGTCACTTGTAAATTTGGAGTTTGAATAGGAATAGCAGAGCTATTCGCTTTGAGACCAGGAGGAGGAGGTGGTGGTGGAGGCGGTGGAAGCAATGCTGTACGATTGGAGGAGGCTCCACGTGGGGCTGCCACAGGGGAAACCATCGGTGCCTTATTTGTTGGTGATTTTCTGCAACATAAAGAGATTTTAATTTACTAACCTACAATATAATCTTTTTTCGGCACAATGAAGGAATTGGCAAATTTTAATAAATATATCATAAACATAAACAACAGATTTTTCACAATCCAACAGATACCGAAATCTATACAACCCAAAGACCTCATTTTTCTGATTCATCTGTGTCTTCCCTCTGAGGAGGTCCTACTGAAGAAGTTCGAGAAGGAAGAGCTTTCCTTCGCTCTGGATCCTGACTTCTTGTATGAGGCCTTGGAATTGAAGAACGTATGGGATCTCGACTAGGACGAGAATAAGGGGAAATAGGCTGGTGGATTTGTGAGCCGTCACTCGTAGTGGTGGTAGTGGTAGCGGTACTACTGTCTTTCCCATCACCACGAGATCGAAGCTGAAAATTTTTAAATAATAATAATAATAATAATAATAATAATAATAATAATAATAATAATAATTTCTTTCTTTATTTTGCCCATAGATTGGGGGGGGGGGGGTTTCTTAACATGCACTAGAAACACAATAGTTAAGTAGAAGACATGACCTAAGTCGAAAAGAAAGTCTCCCCACCCCCTCTTCAATACCCTTAAGTGAGAGCCAGTCGCAGCAGAAATCCGCTATAGAGCTTCACAACACCGCGACAAACCATTCCCTGTGGTATTTCGTCATTGTCAGGGTTCATTCTTTTGTCCAGACCCCCCACACCCATGCCCCCTCATAAAAACTCACCATTTATTCCTATTATGCAATATTCTTCTCGCTTTTGCTAAATTGACATTTATTTCCTTCAGACATTCTTTTTCCGACTCATCCACGTTTTCTGAGGTCTCCCAGCCGGTCGATTCCCAACACACTAACCTACTTACCTTTATAAACCAGTTTAACCACCTGATTACCATCCATCCTTTCCATATGACCAAATGATCTTAATACTCTCTCATTCACGTCTTTTCCCATGACGCAGCTCACTAACATGCTCATTGCTCATATTATCAATTCTTCTCACACCTAACAAGCCCCTAAGATTAACAAACTGTAACTTAGATCTTTACCTCTTATTTCACACAATAGTTTCGATACTATAGATTCCCACCGATAAAACATACCCTCATACAGAACCCTAGCGCACTCAAGACTTCGTCTCTTTGCATTCACCAAAGATTTAAAAGCACCAGCCACCTTCCTACCACTCACAACTTTCCTACTACATTCTGTATCATCCGATCTCCTTCCCCTTTCATCCAACATATTACCTAAATATTTCAACTAAAATACTTGCCATAGTTACCTACCATCCAACATAGTTTCATACTGTGAAATCTCCTCACCACCACCATTACCTTAACTCTTTCATCACCACATCCATAAACAAATTAAATTATACCCCTAATTCACTCTGTTATTAATATTAAACCATTCTCTCTCCATTACATTTATTCTTAAACACGCTTCACTATCAACTTACATATTTTTGATTCCATTCAGAAGCCTTCAACTAAAATCATATATCATGACACCTACCACAGAGCTTCCCTATTAATCCTGCCATACGCCTATTGCAAGTCCATATTACCTAAATAAAATTTGTTCTTCTTCCTTATTTTCTCAATTATTTGATTCAATGTAAAAATTTGATCTACTTATCCTCTACCACTTTTAAATGCACCTTGTTCTTCAACAATCAGTCCCTCTGTCACTAGACACCACTCTTCAACCAAAGTACCAGCATTTATCTTTCCTACAACACTCAATAAACTAATTCCCATATAGTTTCAAATTCCATTTATCACCCTTACCCTTAGACAAGGGTACTATCATTGTTCTCCTCCAGTACTTCAGAACTACATCATCCACCACCCTCCATCTTATCCACATTCAACTAACTTATATGCAAGTGCTCACGTATAACTACTACTAATAATAATATTTCAAATTGTTTGTGACTAGTTCATAAAACAAAATTTAACAGACACAAGATGATTTAAAAATACACATTAAAATATTTAAGTTAAAATTTGCATTTACAGAAAGGTTGTTTGGTTTAAACCATTTTTTTTGTTTGGCTTAAACTATTTTTTGTTTTTTAATGTTTTTAATAGGAAACTAGAAAATTACTTTAAATGAAAGCATATAGCTTATACATCCCAACAGGGCCGTAGCCAGGGGGAGAAGAGTTAAGGGGGTTAGAACCCCTTGAAATTTAAGCAATCAAAGTTTTATGATGGTGAATATTGCTTGCTTGTATTTTTGAAGAAAAGTACAAATATACATATTGCTTTATGAAAACTTAATATATTTTATCAGAAAAAGTTATAAGCATATAAAAATAAAATAAGCAAAGAAACTGCTAGAATATTGTTTTCTAAGTTTAAAGAAAGAAAGAGAGAGAGAGAAAAAAAAGTCGGTGTTTTTGTCCACCCTGATTTTTAGTAAGATTGAAAACTTACAGGAAAGTCTTCTTCATCGAATGTCAAAGATGATAGAGAAGTTCCGTGAGAAAATTCTAAGGGGGTTCCCTCATCATGAAAGGCCTTTGAAGAGTCATGAAATACCCCAGTGCTTCTGCCTGCAGTGCATATACAAGTTAGTTAATTAAAAGAACAAAAAAAAAAATATATATTTTCAATTATCTTCCACTACCGTCAGTGATAGCAGACAGTGATGATGTGAACCATCATCAGGTAGTAATGCCAAGTCCTGAGTTAATGTACACCTGGTAGGAAGACATTTCAGCATTTATATCAACAAATTATCTATTATTATCTATTATAAATACTAAATAAAAATATTTAAAATTCAGTTACCAACAATAATTATTAGTAACCTCAATATGACGTTGGTTAAAAAAATATAATGATGGATATTTTTAACAAAATTTAACCAGATTTAGTATCCTACATTTGAATACCCAGTTCAGCTCTTAGCCTTTTTTCAAGTTAGAATTTGTCATCCTTGTCAGAGTTGGAAATATTTTTCATGGGACTATTTCCAATATGTCAGTAAAATTTTCTTCAGAAATTCAGAGGTATTTAATACATTTAAAATTTAAACTAATACTACAACAGTCAAGTTACGCTCATTGGCTGCTGGATTTTGATAACTACAAAACTCAATAGTTTCTTCATTTTGGCCTAAAAACTACCTGAAATGGGAACTAATTAAACCTTTAAAGTTTTGTATTCAAGCTTATAATGTTTGTAGCGTCCATAACATAAACTCTGCTATAACATCCAGGAAGAATTCTGGGCTTCTTTTTTTTTACAATATTCTGAACCATTAATTTAGCTAGGTTACAGTTTATATCAGTGAGCAAATTAGTTTCTCATTTCAGTCAATCACATCTCGAATCTTAAAGTAGGCACAGCTCCGCTTCCACTATAAGATGATCGCAACATTTTTATGTAGCAAGTTAATTGGATCATTGTAATACTTTTTTCATTATTTTAGGAAGAATTGGTTTAAGAGTATAAAACTCAAGTGAGTTTAATTGAAAAGTACCCAAACATTTTTTTAGCTTTTTTACTAAGAGTCACAAACTTTCGTTTAGCTTTGACAACTCCAGAGATACTTGTCACAAGGATTAATCTTCATGCATTATGGTTGTCTTTGAACTCTCGATACTCTTAGTTCTTTTACTAGTGTTGCACCGATAAAGAAATTTCAGTCTGGTACCGATACCAGTACCCACAATTTTTTCAATACCGATATCACTACCGATACCGAAATTTTTGCCGATACCCGATACTTTTTATTCCTATAAATATAGCCTACTATATATATATATATATATATATATATATATATATCATATATTATATATATATATATATCATATGAATATATTATATATATATATATCGTAATATATATATAATATATATATATAGTATAATATTATAATATATATATATATATAAATATATATATATGTATCGAAGCACTGGTTAACATAATACATATACAATATACCATAACATTAAACAGGGTGACGTATTTTACGAATAAATAAACGAAAATGGTGCTAATTTGCAAGTTTTAAAATTTTTTTCAAAAGCTATTGGCAATCGCAAAAAATCAGTTACAAGATATATATAATAATTATATATACAAAGTTGGGCATTAACGCGTTAAAGCGTATCCGTTAATTAACTCGTTATATTTTTTCGTAACTTTAAACGCTTCGTTAATTTTCGAAAAAATTACGTCTATTAACGTAGTTAAAATTTCCCCTACATTCGTTAACCGTTAACTTAATTTAGGAGTTTATAGTTTATAAAATATTTCCTATCAGATTTTAAAATTTTTTTTTTTTTTTTTTTTTTTTTTTTTTTTGTATTAGATCAGGATTTCGATAAAGAGATAAACTTTTTTTTTCAAAATTTCCTAAACGCTCTTCTCAGTGTCAAAATGTGTTTATATTTACTCTGTTATTATCCAGTTTAGTAATGTTTTAACACAGGGTCGAAAAAACCAGAGTTTGAGGGAATGTGCTCACGTGCTGCACACGCACGCCCTCGTCAACTATTATTCATCTATGTCTTAATACTACACATTACCCTCATGTTGGAAGCACGCACATGTCCACAACCTATCCGGAAATAAGAAGCCGCGCTCTGATTAACCTTCGTAACTACGCCCTATAACTCTCACTTGTATTGCTATCTAAGATGCATTTTGAACCCTTCTCACTCTCAACTTTCCTATTAGACAATCTGAGAATCGTCATTCTCTATTATCCGAGACGCTAGTTACGGCTTTTGGTGTCAAAGTCTACTGGCGATATACTTTCCTAATTTATATCCGATTTATGGTTTTCCGCTTTAGGAACTACGGGGACTTGCGTAGTGGCGCTTGACCTATCAATAGCATTACCGGAGTAGGCACGCATCATTGCTTCTCCACTCCGTCTCCTTCCTCCTTCTCTTAATGCTTAAATTATGTCTAGCTTTCTTTCACGTCGCTAAACATCGGCTCTGGCTGATGGACGGGGCGACTTCTTCTCTTTTCTGTCAATAGTGGTTAAAGTGGAGTTCCTCAGGGTTTCGCCTCATCTCCTACTTTATTCACCTACTTTTACTCTTAATGACCATCTCACCTGCACCTCTATCCCCTCACATGCCGATGATTCGACCCTTCATTCTTCACTCATTTCAATTCTGCTACCATCTTTTACTTCTAGAATGCCTCTCGCGTTTTAATCTTTCCGAATTCTATTCTCGCTGCTAGATAGAATTTGAGGGTGGGGTCGTCTAAACCTGGTGAAATTCTAATTCTTTAAAACCCAACTTTAACAAAATCTCCCTCTCTAAATACCTTCTAACTTTCCTAATCTCTCTCACTTTAAGGTTTGCGTCTCTCCTGTTGACAAAATATAAACATCCTTGGCCCTTAAAGCATAAAAAAAATGTCTTGGAAACCTCACATCACAACGGTTGCGGGGGCGCGGCCTCAAAGAACTTGGAGTTCTGTTTATTAAACTGCGAGACTTTTTTTTCCCTCTTCTCAGTTACTCCAGTTAATACAAGGGTCCCACATCCGCTGTATAGAGTACGTTTCATATCTGGGGCTCTGGTTTCACCGCTTTTGGACAGGGTCGAAGTCAAAGCCAACAGGCTTTTAAACTTTTATGTACTTCCAGTTCACTTGAACTCTATCTTGCGGCGCGATGTTGTGCTTTTATCTCTCTTCTATACGGTTATCCGCAGCGTGCAGGTGTTCGAGGGAACTATACCACTTGCGTACCGCCACCTTCGTACCCCTAGTAGCACAAAGAAGGTGCTGTATCTGCGCAACGAGTTTGTGTATATTGGTAACTCCAGGCGTAGTTTGCTGCGGTGTTTCCATCTTTTTTCCTTTCACCACTGTTCTTCCTGTGGAACTCCTCTTCCATCTCTTGTTCTGCTGAAATTTAATCTCCCTCACTTTAAGAGCACTGCGTGCTACTGGTTCATGCTGCGATTTGCGCTAAAAACGGTGAAATTTTGGCGTGCACGATACCCTCCTTGAATAGGGCTCTGCCGTGAGTTGGTGGTGATAACTTGTAAAAAAAAAAAATTGAAAGACGGTTTAAGCGTTAACTGAATTAACTGTTAATCTTCCGCTACAATTCTTTTACAGGATAAACCTTTAATGATTAAGCGCGTTAATTTTTTTGTAACGATTAAGATTAAACGGACGTTAACTTTCTATTAACGTTGCCCACCTTTGTAATAATAAAAGTATATATATAATATTCACTGAATTAAATATATATATAAATTATATATATATAATATACTATAATAATATTATAAATAATAATATTATAAGTATTATAATATAATTATTATTATTTATATATATATATGATATATATATAATAATTATGATAAATTATATAATATTTATATACTATATTAATTATATATATAATAATAGTTATATATAATATAGTATGAGGTGGGCAATATACGCAATTTAGATCCACAATTGCCGTGACTACCAATTTATTATATATATATAATATAATAATTATAATATATAATATAAAGTATAATAACTTGATAGTTAATATAATATATATAATATATATATAATTATAAAAATATATTATAACATTATATATAATAATATATTAATTATATATATATTTTAATATATATAGACGATTAATATAGTAATATATAAATATAATTAATTATATCTATTATAATATATTGATAACTATATATAAAGTATATTATATTAAATTATATCATATAGTATATATTATATATATATATATCAATAATTATATATATATATAATATTATAATATAATAACACTATTATAGATTTACTGATTATATAGTAATATGATATATAGTATATAATAGTATCAGAGGTGGGCCATTTCAGCAACGCATGTTTAAAGGCAAAAATTGCATAAGAACTAACCGTAAAAAATGGTTGCCCTGAAAGATTATGCATATTGCTGATATATCTAATTTGTACAAAATGTTGAGCGGATATTGCAGTTAGAGACGAAATGCCTAAAAATCACGTCCGGAAATATCTGCGAAGTTACGCCTCAATTTTTTGGATCTCCAGACCTAAGAGTTTATTTGTTTTATATATTCTTAATTATTAAAAACAATGTACAATATACTAAGGGAATGTAAATTATTTATGAAAACACACAAACACAAATAATTTGGTATAGAGAAATAAATTTCATTTAATTTGGACAATTTGATATACTATTATTCTATATATATATATAAAAAATTTGGATTATACATTATCATATATTTAGGATGACATATTTATATTAGTTTTTTATAAATAATTATATATATATTAGTACTATATAATATAATATATATATTATATACTCCTAACCATTATATATATAAATTATATATATATAATTACTATTAAAACTCTAGTAATGTCCTCCTGTGAAGATATTAATTATTAAGACTTTAGTAAAACTAAATATATATTAATATATCTATAGTAAATAATAAGTATATTATATAATATACATATTAAAAAAAAAATAATAAATTATATTACGTAAATGGGTATATTATATTATATACTATATATATAATATATATATATTGACTATAGTCATTCCGTAATTAGTTTATTATTAATATGCACTCGTAGCTTTAGGTACCTTCAAGGGAGGTGTGTGAAACAACTATAGTTTTTTTGTGGGGACTCTTCACAAAGGTGAGTGGAGAGGTAAAAATCTGCCTGTGATGAGAGATCGAGCTAGCCCTCGCCACCACACAAATTTCAAAACTTAAGCTCCGTTGTGTACTGATAAAGGCAGAGGAACTTGAATAGATATATAAAAGAAGACCATTCAGGTTCAGGAGGGTCATCAGTGAGCCTTTGTTCAAGGATGAGTTGTATATGGTGTGTCGATCGCCAGAGTGCGTGTGTCATATGAGATTGAACTTTGAAACGTGAAATAATATTTAAGAGGGAGAGGGGGATGTTGGATATGAGTAGTCGACATATGTGACATAAAAAAGGTTTAATCGAGTAGGTGAAAGGAAATGCTACCTTCTGGGGATTCCCATTAAAAAAGTTTGTAGTGTTATCATGATGAGTTTTGGTGAAACACTGATGTACTTGGCGTGCGTCTCAGGAGAGACATTTATTAATTTTTTTTTTGTACTTAGCCAATTTCTAGTCTTAGTATTTATTAGTCTTTTTAAGAGGAGACGGGATGTATCAAGTTTATTTGCTAATGTATTATCCTACGAGGATCAGGCCTTCATCTTTACAGCCAGCGGGCTGCGGGCTACTAGCGCCGCAGCGCCCCACTGATCCTTAGGGCCCCTAGCCCTTGGGACGGCACCCTAAAACAATGATTACTTTTTCAATTTTTCAAGTGGAATAAACGAAGTAACTCCCTCTCTGCCCAAATAGAAAATTTATTAAAATCAGAATAAAATTGCCAAAATATAAATCATATCCTAGTGGCTCAGAGAAGAGAAAGAAAGCTCCACATTTATAAGATAATTAAATTATAAATATTAACATAATTAAATATTGCACTCCCCCCGATGAGTATTTTATGTTACTTTTAATGCTTTAGTTGTATGAATGAAAGTCAAAAGGTGTCATGGAGGAGAGAGAGTTTACTTTATCACAAATACCGTTAACATGCCAGCGCAGCAATCAAATTAAATCTGTCAAAAGAATCATACACCTACAAAAAATTGAGGCAGTTCCAGCTGTTTCAGAACCCTTGTTCGCAAGGTGCGAAATAATGAAATCGATGAATATAATAGTAAAAGAAAAGCGATCGCATTCGATGGTATAAATATGTACAACGTACTTCACCATATACTGTTTTACCTGATCAACTACATTAACCTGACTAACTACATTATATAGTCTCCAGCCTCATAAATCTTACTCCATGGACTCTGGCGTTATTTTTAATGAATATGTTTGCGGGGAAAAAAGTACGTGAATTTTGACAGCAATGCGGGCCTGCATATTTTTTTCAAATAAAGATTGTGACTTCTCTGAAGCTTGCAGAACTTACAAAGAAGCAGTAGTATAATCCAACACCTAGAAATTTCAATATATAATCATCATACTTTCATCACTGTAAAGTTAATATAGGGAAACAAATTGAAAAGATTTTCAAAAATCTTTTTCATTACGAAATTTACGAAGAGAATATTTTTTTTTTGTTTATTTCATAAATCATTCTTAATGATAAAGCTATGCTCGCCGAGTAGATGGAATTGACTAGAACATATAAACACCAGGTTGTTAGAGCTACAAAATTAAGACTCAGTACTATAAACATATCATGATGACTATATCTTGCAAGTATAACACTGTGAAAAAGATACAGATGCTGTCTCAATATAAAATAGAGATAGTAGATTTATTGAAAAAACGTACTTAAAAGAACTGGACAGTCCTCAGTGTGTAAGTTATGTTAAGAATGTGAGCAAGTGGAACAAGTGGTCTGATTTAAATATATTCCCGGGTGATGTGTGGATGAGATGGAATCGGTGATTCAGAGATGTAGTTAGTGAGAAGTTTGGAATGGAGAAGGTGGCTGGTGCAATAAAATCATTGGTGAATGTAAAGGACTAAGTGTGTTGAGTGCGCTAGGTCTTGCATGAGGGTATGTTGTTTACCTATGTGTTATTGTTATAGTAGTGAGACTATGGTCTGGATATAGAAGTAAGATCTAAAGTTCAATTGATCAGATGGGACAATCTTTGGGGCAATGCTAGGTGTGAGAAGAATTGATAAAATAGAGGAATGATACGAATAAGAGATGTGGGGGTAGAAAATGAGGTAAATCGAAGAAATAAATGAAGTATGTGAGATTGTAGTTTTTGGTCATTGTGGAGAAAGGATGGATAATGAGAGTGCGGGTTGTAAGCGATGTATTATCGTGAGTGATGATTTTGGGAACCGTAACCGACTGGGAGAACACGAGAAAAAGTGATTGAGTCAGAAAGGAATGTTTGCGAAGAGAGAAATGTGGGTTTGGCCAGAGGCGAATATAGAGAAAGGTCATATGAGAAGAATTTCGGGTTGTTGTAAGGGGGTATGGGTTGTGGCCCACCTGGGCCAGGGAGATGGAACCCTTACACTTGACGATTTACT
>JABUQX010034639.1:32500-34146 GCA_015478945.1 Trachelipus rathkii | reverse complement strand
TTACTGATACAAGTTCCCAAGAATTCTGATTAATTACATTCTTGTTAAAATATTTTGAAGAATCTTCAAGGTATCATAGTAAGTTTGTTCCATTGTATAAGTTGAACAAACAAATTGACCCTAATACGAAACAGACATTTACCTCCTAAGTAGATCTGGGACAATCTGCTTGAAAAGATAAAGAAAGAACAAACATGCCTATCACTTGATTATTCCAACAGAAGATAGGGGTAGATATAAAGAACAGAGAAGGAGGAAACCTTCAGATTCCCTTTATAAATACAAGCACAGAAAAGAGTTGAAAGGTCAAAAGTTGTGGATTAATTTGTTACAAACAAGGAGACAAAAAACATTTTTTATGAATAAACTCTGCCTACAAGACACCAAACGAATCATTCGAGGCTCATTTGTGAAAAGGACAGAAAATCCTTATTATTTCAGAATTTTAAAATAATCAGGAATTCTAAAATAGAAATTTTAGAAAGAATCAACCGATTACTTTGCAAAAGAATTTCTAAAAACTATTCAGGGAATGTTAATCTTGAGACAAGAATAAAACGTTAGTTTCTACCTATTTAGAACTCGAAAATAGTTTTTTCTTTAGCTTTAACACAATTATAAGCAAAGAAACATAATAGGTTAGAAAGTAATGGAATCTTCATTTAGGTAGGGAAAGCCTCCTTTAGGCAACATAAATATTAAAATTTATTTAAGCAAACCTTTTCAGTTGAAAAGAGATTAAATAAATTTTAAGTCGAAAAGAAGATTTTAATGAAATTCAACATTTGAAAAGTTAATTTCAATTTAATAAGGAGAATAGAAACTCTGGCCTTCTGCCCAATCCTTGTGGTTTCTCAAAACTTAATGCAAATAATGGTCAAAAATAGTATGTTTAAAAAACACCTGTGTTTTCTATTTCTCCCACATGGAAAAATTAATGACATCAAATGACAGAGGCAAAATATGGTAAAAAAGGTTAAGTTAACCCAAAATAAAAAAAATAATCTATCCTGACAAGGACAATGGTGAAAAGTTTATTCATTGAATAAAGATTATAAAATAAACCTTCAAACCTTCAAATATTTAGTTGAAAAATAGAAAATAAATATAACCATTCGTTTTAAAATTTGCGTGAAAGCTCGCATTATGTATCTAATTTTAAAGTTTTAAAATTTGCTGTGGAACGCCTTCTTCATTAGGACATTTTAAAGAAACTATTAATGAAAACGTCTCATTAAGAAACCGTTAGAAAGACCAAGAAAAGAAAATAGAACTTCAATATTAAAAAAAAATTATTAAAAATATATTTTAGAAAACTAGTTTTATTTTAAGTAGAAAATATAAAATATAAGAAAGAGTACCCGTTGATATTCAGCTGCAGAAAACACATTAAAAAACAATTTTTTATACATTTATATATATTTGTTGATATTAAATGTATATTTTTATATGTATATGGTAGAAAACAATACATATTTTTAAAGAAAACTAGTAGAAATATATTACAGAAAATAGATATATTTCATAGTAAAAATATTTAGGTGAAGACTTTAAAGAAAACATTACAGAAAATACATGAAGAGAACAGATGCAGACTATGTTAGGATGTACACTACAGAAAGAACAACTAGGTCACCCTAATACAA
>JABUQX010034639.1:0-22500 GCA_015478945.1 Trachelipus rathkii | reverse complement strand
ATAGCAGTCTTAATGTTCAGACCAAGGTGCCTGGCGATCTGGCTTTTGTTAATGCCGCTTTCGTGAAGCCCTACAATTTTACCCTCAATGCTAAATTTTCACTCTTCCGGTCCATCGTCCTGAAATAAATATAATTTTAAATTATCAGACAAATCAACAGTTACATATTAATAGAAATGATGAATAATTTTATTTCCCAGTTGGGTTTACTAGACAATTATTGAATACATGTTTTCTCTTCATACTCCCTATCGCTAAATCCCAGGTAATGTTTAACGTATATAGTAGTGAAAACATTGAAACATTAGTAACTGGCCAAATATCAGTACAAATTTTATGCGTTAGAGTCGCTTGGGTCGGTTCTCTCTCTCTCTCTCTCTCTCTCTCTTATATATATATATATATATAATATATATATTATATATATTATATATTATATATATATAATATTATTATATTATATATATATTTATAATTATATATAATATATATTATATAATATTTATTTTGAAGTTGCATAACAAAAGAAGAAAAATCTATAGACTTTTCAAAAACTTTATTAGAATAAAAGTTTTCAGTAAAATATTATGTTTGAACTAAAAATTCAGCATACTTTTTTTTCATTTATTCTAAAATATTAAGAATTTTTTTTTATTTTCCCCATTTAGGGGCTCGAGCCAACGGGACAGAGGCCCTCGTTCGCCACGGGAGGCGAGAGACCCAACTGCTGCCACTTTGCGGTTTACCATTAGTGATAGTCCTTTAGTTAAAGCGAATACCAAGTTGAAGAATTAAGAGATATTCTTTTTTTAACTAAGGAATTACCATATTTTAAACGCAAGATAGCAAGAGTCGAGGTCTCATTAATTGGCAAAATTTGTTTGTAATTAATTTGTTAGTTTTTGAATTTTTTTTTTTTTTTTTTGTTACAGTTTCCTCGGTAAAATTTTTACGCAGGATTCCAACAATGTATTCCTTTGCCCTGTAGCTATTGTAGTTCTTGAAATATATATATATTATATAATAAATATAATATATATATTATATATATATATATATATATATATATAATATATATATATATATATATATATATATATATATGAGTATATATAAATGATATTTGCTGTGGTAAGTTAAAATACAGTTTAAATGTTGTTTTTTTTTATATAGAAAAAAAAAATTCCAAAAAACTAAACGGGATATTATATTCTATTGTTTAAATTTCCTTCAAAAAATTTCCTCTGGCTAGTAAGGGATCAAAGGGAATATCATATATATATATATATATATAGTAGATAATATATATATATACTTATATAATATATAGATATATATATAATATATATTTATATATAATATATATATATATATTATATATATATATATATATATATTATTTGAAGTTTCCCAATAAAAAAAAGTGAAAACTCATAATATGTGTTCCAGAAAAGTTTAAAAGCTAATGGTCATACATGAGTTGTTTCATATCTCTACGACCCGTAAAATCGCAGACGTTTAATATCCCTATGTAATATAAGTTTAATTATTTTTTTTTTTTTAAACAAATTACGATGTGTTTTAAGTTCAACATTATATATGACTTTTTAAATCTAAATTAAAAGTCTTGTGAAAAGTCTATAGATTTCTCATTGCAACTTCATGCTATATATATATATATATATATAATATATAATATATTATATATATATATATATATATATAATATTATATATATATATATATATATTAGTATATATAGATATATATATATATATATATATATATATATATATACCCAAGTGACTCTAACGCAAAAAAATTTTACTGATCACAATCTTAATATTTGCCGCTAAGACTAATATTCGTAAGGAGTTTGGTTTTGATGTAAAGTATTTACTTTTCAACGATGTTAATAAAATAACAAAATACCGCATCAGTATCATACATGTTAATGTTAAAATGTCAAGATGTAAATTAAAGTTGTCACGTGTTAAATTGTATGGACACCTAAAAGGTGGATGAATGATTCAACTTTCTTAAATTAAAAAGTTTCATCAGATCTTTGAACCGGAATAACGTAAACACGTCCCAAGGAAGACAAGTTCCCTCCTATGAAGTGTTTAACTACCAGATTGCTTATAACGGTTTTTATAGATTACAGAGCGAACAAACGAGCGACCTGGGAAAAGCTTGCGTGAGAGAGATTTGCTACTCAAAAGAGAATTAGTCATAACAACAACTTGGGGCAACCAATAATATTTGAATTTTATTATTCGATAGTAAATATTGCCAAAATTTCTCAATCAAAACAAAAATATAGATATATATTATATATTATATATATATATATATTTATATATATATATATATAATATAATATAAAATATATATATATATATACTGTATATATATAGTAGTAATATCTATATATATATATATATATATATATATATATTCAACGTTGCATTTAATATATTAAAACTGTTTCATACCTTTTATAAAACATATTTTTAACCTATATTACCTGAAACATTATTACATTAATCATATTGTCCAAGAAGTTCTTAAAGTTCGTATATTTCAATATGACGTCAAACCTAAAAATATTACGTTTTCAAATAGAGAAACAGTTATTTCCACTATAATGTTATGAACCTGTGTGATAGGGAGTGCTTTCGTATCCTACTGATGGGTAAAAAATCTAAAGGTCTAAATTAAAAAGGCGATAACATTGAACCTGTATGTAATATATATATATATATATATATTATACTATATATTATGTCCATCAACATATGCTTTTGACTGTACCAGAGATACAAATGGGCATTGTAGTTTCGGACTTAATGCCAAAACAAAAAAGCTTTGGAAAGAAGTAAAAATCTTCTTACAAGATCGGTTCAACCTGGGCGATAATAGGAGCGTCCTAGCTTGAAATCAGGAACCATTATGTTGGTTATTACTGATGGACTGGTGATAGATGATGGGACTGGCGCGGGACTGTCGACCAATGGCAGGCGCAGTATAGCCCTGGGTGCTTTTCCCACCATCTTTCAGCATGAGAGATTTACCTAATAATGCTTGTCCAGAATAAAACATAGAAAAAGCGGAGGCGAGGGCAAAGGTGATCGCTGTGGCCAACTAATTCAGCGGCTAGTCGGGGCTCTGAGCTCCTGCATGTATGACTCTATACTGGTTTGGGAATGTCAACGTACCCTACAGCAACTGGCTCAACACAACAGAGTTAATCTGATATGGGTGCCGGGGCATCAAGGTGTACCAGGCAATGAGGAGGCTGATCGCCTCGCTAAGGAAGAAGCCAGAACCGCCTACTGTGGTCCGAACCCTTCTGTGGACTTTCTAAGGCCCACATTAAAGAAATCTCTGACACAATGGGAACACAACAGCTATGACCAATTACTGGACAAGCATCTCTGGTCTCAGACAAGTTAAAGATCTGATTGATCTTTCTCCGAGAAATTCAAAGGAAGTGCTTGCTCTGAGTAGATCTGATCTTCGAATTTTGACTGGAATTCTGACTGGACATGGGCCAGTCAGATATCACCTCAAGAAAATGAGAAAAGTTGAATGTGATTCATGCCGATACTGTCGTGAAGCAGTAGAAACGGCAGAACACATTCTATGTAATTGCGAAGCTTTAAGCTGGTAAAGATATTGGTATTGGCAGAGGGATGTACTGAAGCCTTACGATATCAAAACTTCGTCTCCTGGAAGAGTCCTGAAATTCCTGCGGAAAATCGGGATGAACCAGGAATTTTAATAGACAAGGGCGTGTCACAAAAGATCCAAGTGGGTCGCAGTGACAAGGGGCCTCAATAGAGACCACCACCCTAACAATCTAATCTAATCTAATCTAATGGACGAATGGAGTCACGGCATTGACCGAATAATCTGGATAGGGTTTTGACTTACGACGTGTGATTCTATGAACACGTCAGCTGCTTCGGCCAATTTATGAATATCCGTATCCCCTTTCAATACTGTTAATAAAGGAACCAGATTCTCGGGTAGAACGCGAAGAAACATCTGTTTCATAAGGTTTTCATTTTGATGAAGAAGCCATTGATAACTGCGGACTCATAACGATGCTTCAATTCTGTTAAGGCATGCCGTGGGCTTTTCACCAGGTTTAAGCTCCTGCTGAAATAAGGTTTCAGCTTTCTCTTTATCAGACGGAGCATAAGTTTCATTTACTAGGCAACCAATTCTTCATATGTTTGGTCGTTGATAAGAGAGCTTATTCTTGAAGTTATAGCCGAAGGTAAGAGAGGACCAAGAAGTTGGACTTTTTCAATATTATCATGCAACAAAATATAGACTAAATAGAAATTCCACTCAGTCAGACAGTTGCCCCACATTTCTTGTTTCAAAACGAGGAATATCCTGCACAGAGAGGACTTTCCTTGTTCTTCGCATGTTGGTTCGAGTCGCGGTGGGATTGGGTTCAGAGAACGATCACTTCTCAACATGATAAGCTTGGATTAGAGCTGCGGATCGTCGTTGCCTAATCTAGATTTCCATTTGTGCCATCAATATCATTTATTTCATTTTTTCAACATCACCATGAATGATAGGAAATTCCAACGTGGAATATTTTATATTTTGAGTAGTATCAGTACTGTTTCATTGTGTTAAATCCGCAATTTTTGTTCAGAATAGCCAAAGATTTACGCACATTAGGGGCTTAGCCTATTAAGTAAGTTTATTGATTTAAAGCCTACCTTAGTCAGTAGTCTATTTATTAAAGGCTATATTAGAGTTTATTAAAAAAAATTTATTTTATACCACTGTCTTAATTGTACATTCACTTAAAAAAAAATTATTTCACTGTTTTATTAGCTATTTTATTGTAAAGCACTTGACTCACTTCATCTGCACAATTACCAAATTAGGCTAATGTTGTAAAATTGTTAAAAAAATATTTTAAAACACCATTTATTTATAAAAATAGGCTTGTCGCCATAATAATGGTTGTAGCTTATATAGGTCCTAAGACAGGACAGATAGTTCCGTAGGTTATAGCTTTAGACTAGGTCCGGCCTAATTTTATTTAAAGATTTTCTTTATATTTAATTTTATCATTTTTATAATTTTAGAATATTTTCTTTCTTGCTTTATTGTTATTTATGAATGCAACTAAAAAAAGAACTGGGTCTTTTTAATTCTATTGTTGAAACGCATGTATGTGCTGGCGCCAGCCTAATAGGACTCGTCGGTGGGTAGCCTAGCCCACACCTGGTCTATTTTTCCAAAGTTATTAATTTCATAGATATTTTACTTTTTTAAATTTTTTCTATATATAGTAATTTCAAATTCGCAATTTATTTTTGTTTTATTTCTTTATTGTTAGTTCGTATGTCACCAGGACCCAGAGCGGCAAAAATGAGGGGCGGTAAAATTGAGGGCGAAATGTAAAGCAAAAAGCAAGCAAGAAGTCGGATTTTATTTTTTCATTCGTTTAACATCAGTTTTCTGTAGTTCAGTCACATTGCAGTTTGTAAATAGTGTAGCGATAAAAAAAAAAAAAAGCTAGAAAGCGATCTAGAATTAAAGTGTTTTTCTATTTTATATTTCAGAAGTTAAGTTCATACTGTCATACAATAGGTATATGCGAAGTCTGAAAGTTCTGAAATTGAATAGTGGATGTTGGTGGCATGACAGATAGATAAATCATACAAATATAGGAGAGTGTGTGTGAATTTACTAAGTAAGTACCTACCTACCTATTTATAAATCTATAGTACGTAAAAAAAACGTTTACACTTACATAATAAATTATGTGGTGATTCAATTTTCAAATCAAGATCAGGAGTCAGTTATTGCAATATATATGAAACTATTTACTTATTTTACATACATGTATTTTTAATATTTTAATTTACTATTTATTTTTACCGTACAGAATGTCTGACGGTAGAGCACGCTGAGAGAGTAACACGAACGCGGGAGGGGGGGAAGATAGAGATATATATTAGATATATATATAATATATATTTATATATAATAAATATATAAAAATATATATTATATAATATATTATATAATAATATATAATATATATAATATATATATATATATATAATATATATATATAATATATATATATAATATACAATATATATAAAGTATAATATATATATATATATAATATAATACTATATATATATAATATAATATACTATAATTATTATATAATATATATATTATATATATTATATAAATAAAATATATATATAAATATATATATATAAATATATAAATATGAATATAATAACTTATTGGACATACATATATTTTTAATATTTAATTTAATATTTATAATTTTACCAGTACAGAATAAAATGACGAAGGAATAGAGCACGCTAGTCAGGTGAAATAACCAATATAATAAAAAAAACGAATGAACATCCAAAAAAAAGAGGCCGAGCGACAAAAGCAAGCAGACGGGCATAATAGAAGTTCACTTTACAATTGATAAGATAAGGTTTCACGGGGAAGAACATACCAAAACCATCTTCACCCACACTATGAGCCACAGCATCTACAAGAATAACCGATTGTAGTAGCTGCGGTCCCCGCTTTAAACCACATGATTAAGGTTTACACCAAAATATAATCTGTGAACCTACTGCCTCTGGGTCAAGCGATATTACAGGTGAAGGTGCTATTGCAACTACAAGTGTTTCAGTAGGCTCAACGTCCTTTTTGGATGCTGATCCAGCAATGTGGCCCGACAGAATAACAGATGCAGAAAGAATATATTTAGTAAATAGATGTTCTCCTGACTCATTGTATGAATTTGAATTTCCACGAGATAACAATGGTCGAAGGTTTACTTCGAGATATTATAAAAATACACTGGATAATGGTTAGGACATTTTGACCGATTGCGCTTGTATATTCTGTGATAAAACTTGGTGTATTTTTTGTCTGGAAAAATATTTAAATACTAAAAGACTTAACAAACTTTATACGGTCAAATATTAATCTAAAAGGATGAGGCAAAAAAAAAAATATACAAACAATTGGAGCATTGTAAGATGATATGGACTTTAAATCTTCATGAGACATCACTAAGAAACCACGCATAGAGGCTAATGGTAAACACATGAAGATACTTGGGCGGACGATAAACTTGTCATGTAGCCTCAATATGTCGCATCGAACGATTAGATGCCGAGCCACAGAGAATAAGTTAAATCAGAAAATAGAGTGAGCACAGTATGAACGGGCTGGAAAGTTTTGTTTAGGTAAGTTTGCCTCATCATTCACCACAAATGTTGGCTCCATCATGCTTGAGCTTTGCCGAAAAAGATTTCTTTGATACTGCGCAAAGTAACATTATTGACTCGCTTGTAAATCGTGAATAATAAACAATAATATGCCTTTGCAGGATTGCACGGAAATAAAGTGGTAGATAGATTAAGAATACCGTTGTAAAGAACACCCAAGAAAGAAGAACCTCAAGAAGAAACTATTAGTAAACCACACGAGGGACTCTAAATCTGAATATATAAGTGGAAATTAGAAACTTTTTCAGGGGAAGTTGTCAGTCTATTTTCCTTGATAGTATGATATTTATTTATAATGGAGAGATTTGCGTGAACTAGCCAAGATAGTATCCCACAATCAGCTGCCATTCTTTCAGAAGATGTCTTTTTGAGTTTACACCCAGTAGTAACAGTTGGCAAGCTAGTGAAAGAACTTTTCCTAAATTAAAAATAAATAAAAAGCTAAGTCTGCGGGTTCCACCATGTAACATGCAAAAAAGATTTAATGGAATATACAAGCCCACCGAAGCTAGAGATTTCAATATGGAGAGCACCAAAGGGTTTGGGGGACATTATAATTTATCAGAAATTTATTAAAGATTTGCAGAAAAAAAAAAGGCCAGATGGCAAGAGGAAAGTAATGTTATTTTAATTACTGAGGCCAGAGTTTAAATATTCTGTAGAGAGACAGAGGGAGTGTTATAATTTAATTTGAATTTATTTTTCGAAGAATGGACTAATTCGTGTTCGAATACGGACTCTATCGTACATAATTACTTGTTTTTTTTTTTTCATTCTGATAAATACCTTCTAAAATTCATTAAATCTTGTGTTTATGTTGGCTCTAATATAAGAAATTGCAAGGAAAAACATTGTCGATTAACAAACGGTACGATGAAGCGAACAAGTTACGATAAAAAAACATAACCGAATTTCAAAATAACATTTTGGTTCAATTCTTATTAAAACTAAATAACGGAAGACCGATTTTTGATGAAATTTATCAACTGATTTCACAAATAAAGTTGAAAATTGCAACAAAAGTCGATAAAGAAATACAATACAGACCGTTAAAGTTACGATAGTTAAAATATAATAGAAGTTGCTCATTGTTTTCCTAGTAAAGTAATTTAGATTAATTAATTACGTAATATATTATTTATAAAGTATTAACTATATATATTATTAAATATACTATTAAATACACGGCCTTATTAAAAATATTAATAATAATAATGCGTAGAAATATATATGAATATTATATATATAATGCTATAATAATTTATATGATATAGAATAATTTTTGGAAATTACAAGTGACCTATTGTCATATCCTGAGGCAATCCGGAAAGGAATACATTGTTTGGATCTGGTCCAACTATGCTGCGAAAGGTAAATAAACAAAAAAAAAAAAAAAAAAATCGCCAAAAAACTACAAATCTACAGCCCCGAAAAAATAATTTTGTGGAAAACTGTAAAAGTCATGTAGGAAAATGTAAAAAAAAAAGAAATACAAAAAGAAGAAGGGCCCGGATGGGGAGCACCGACATAAGAATAGAACAGAGAGAGAAAAGAATAGAACGAAATATAAAGACGAATAGAAAAAGAGAAGAAAGAAGAAGATAAAGAACATAGAAAACGATAGAAGGCAAAGAAAATCTATGAAAGATGTATGACCGGCGCGGCAAATCATTAATTTTGGCGGGAACGGCCTAAATAGCTGAGATCAGGGGTCTCGCCTCGGTAAAAGTCCGATCCACTTATAGATAGCCCGATGATCAGCCAGAATGTGGAAAGACTCTAAGTCTAGGCCTATGTCCAAGACGAATTTTCTTTAATATGCCATCATAATTACTTCTCTACAAAAAATGTAAGGTTTTAAACTAGTATAGATGACACCCCGATCTCTCTCCAGGGCTCTAAAGCAACTTGACCAATAAATAAGTGAACCAAACAAAAAATAGATGTTCTCCTTATTATTTATGTGATTTTTTTTCCCGTAAAATATAATCTCCCCGGATATTTTATACTGGGATTTATACAAATATTTAAAACAGACTATAAAGTCCTACTACCCGTAGTTTCCCACGTAATGCAAGAATCCCCTCGATGAGATCAAACCCCCCTGAACTGCCTTGCCATCCCCGCGTCCGTACGCCCTAAATAAACCTGTATTTTCGTCATCTATAAAAATAATAAACAAACAAATATATATAAAAAAAGCAAAAAAACCAAAAAAGAGAGAAAAGGCTTTACCAACTAATTTATATAGTTTATAGGCTAACTGTGTCGACAACAATAACGTAATATTAAAAGAGAGATCTACTTAATTAATACAAAGGGTCTATCAAGCCATGCAAGAAAATTAATCTGCTCTGCATTACTAAGCAATATAATTAAAAAGTCATAATGAAATTCTTTGCAACCCCAATAATTTAATACTGAACAATTTTTGTCATAAGCTCTTCCAAAGTTTATTATATTAGGATTTTTATTCCTATCTAAAAGTTTACCAGGATTCCAAAAATGGATTTCTTTTCCCATATAGATAATATATAGCTATATTATTTTTTAATATATTTATTTTTATATAATTTGTCACCACCTAAAAGTTAGGTGAACACATACTATAGGATAATAGTCTCAGTATTCCTGAAGCCGAGAGTAATGTAATAGGTATAATAAAATATAGTGAAAAAAAGACTATAGAAAATATAATAGACATAATAGTAGCCCTAATAAATATATATATATATATATAATTAAATAAAGAAAAAATATAGTATAAATATATTAATATATATATAAGAGAGAAATATGAAAAATATAAATATAGGCAGAGTAGATGTACCATGAGTATTCTTGCATTTAGAAAGAAAATCAGTAAGTTTTGAAAGCAGAGGTGTTAATTTTGCGTAGTTTCCCGAGTTAGGAATCGGAACGAAAATAATGTGACAATTGTTATTGAAGTTTTACGGATTTTTTTTTTTTTTAATAATAAATAGGAAAAAAGGCATTTGTATTAGGCATTATTTTGAAATGCTTTTACAATTTTAAATATTTAGTACAATAAAATAATAATAATTAATAATTAATGCCTAATAATAATAATAATAAAAATTATAATAATAATAGATAATAAAATAATAATAATAATAATAAATAATAAAACAATCAATAATAATAAGCACAATAATAATAAAAAAAAAAAAATGAATTTTAATAATAAAGTGATGAATAGGACCAAAATCACTCTAAAATACTGCAGGAATAAAAATCAGAAGGTCAAAAAATTTTTTTTATAAAACTTTTTACCACCACTATTTTACTTAAGCATGAGGACCGATATGCAATAGAACGTTGAGGCTTTGTTGTTTAAAAATAAAGTTAGGTCTCTTTTTAACAGTGTAATTATTTGCAGTTATTAAAATGTCTGTGCATGAGGTGTGTCCGCATGTATAGTATGGTCAGATTTTTTTTTAGCCAAATGCTCAACGGGGAGTATGTAGCCTAAGAGAGAACGGCAGAAAATCCTACAGTAAAAGCAAAAGGAAAAAATAAAAATAATTAAATTATGAGAAAAAAATCAGAGCGCAGAAAAAAAGTATTATCTAAGGAAAGAGAAAGAAGGGGATCCCTTAACTTCTGTCTAATAATATTGATTTTTGATTGAGTTTTTATGTTTTATATTTTTCAAGTGATTTGAAACAGGAAAACTGTAAAGTTTGTGTGTCATGTGAAATTATAAGCTAAAGGAAATGACCCAATAAAAGAGAATAAAACGCAAAGATGGAGCATGGAGTCGGGTCTCTCTGGACACATACACACGAGTGGACTGAAACGGAGGACAGAGGGACTAATCCCCCCCCCCTCGCAGGGATGTCTCCGGAAAACCCCCCGTAAAAACGCTCTATTGGGTCATTATGGAGAAGAAATATAATAGTGATGGGTAAGTCGGCGCGGGAGACACCCGGTTCCTCCCGACCCCACTCACCCCTCAAGAACGGGGGGGGAGTATGAAACGTTCCCCCCCTCCGTCCCCCATCGGCGGCTACGGAGACCCCACTAGAAAAAAAAAACTTAAATTTTTCCATTGCAGGATTTCACCGAAAGACCTTGTATGGTCCCGGGCTCGGAGACCCCGCGCGTGGGAAGGACAGAGTAATAGGGGAGAGCGTTTTTTTAAGCCCGACCCCGCGCGACACCCGGCAAAGGGACCCGAGGCCAGTTACGTCCACCACCCCCCGTCGATACCCACGGGAACCAAAAGAGGCGGGCCGAGAGACCCCGATTCCTGTCATCTTTGCGGTTTACTCGGTGCGGTATACCCTTAAGGTATTCTTTAGTTAAAAAAAAGAAAAAATAATTCTCAACTAATACTAACAATATATATAAAAAAATAATATCTCAGAAAAAAAAAAGAAAACACAAAAGAACCGTTAACATTCCCCCATCCCAATCCGTCTGCTGTAGGAATTATTTCTGGACTCATTCCAAAACCCTTATGATTAATATTTTTTACTGAGTGCTGTGTAGTTAGAAATAACACAAAAAAAGCGCTACAACATTTATACTAGCCTATTATACATACTGTGAAGATTAAAAAAATCCTGACCATAAAATATATATATATGAGATTATTTTTTTTTTTTGTTTTTTTTTTTTTAATTTAATTATATTCAACTATGAGGTAACTAAAATATGACCAGCCATTATATTCCAGCCAAAAATTAATCCTATTTCACTATGGTATGGTTAGAGGTTAGATATGAAAAGAATAGGTAAGAAAAAAGGTGATTATTGTGAGGGTATTAGTAGATATAAATCTAAGGAGTAGTATATTCACTATAGTATACATATATATAGATAATATATAAAATATATAATATATAAATAATATATATAGGAATGATAGAGAGAATAATATATATATAAAAAGTATATATAATATATATTGATATTTAAATTTATTTATTGATATAAGTAATACTATGGATCTGTCATTGCTAGATCGTCGTCGAATATACAAATAAATAGTAAGTTTGTTTTGAATCGGAGCTGAAAAATAGAGAGAAGAATATAAGAGATAAATATAAATAAGTGATAATGAAATTACTAAATTTAATAATCACCCACCTAGTAATCAAACGAAAAAAGAACATAAACTCTATCGTTAGTTTACCAGAAGAGGTTGTTTTCACGCGGGCCCCTTCAACCCAGTTCAACAGCCAACTCCTATTGCGAAAAATCTCTGATAATTACTTCATATGAATCGCCACCAATCTCTCTTCTATTTTGAGACACAAATAAGCGCGCGTTTGCGTGTCGAACACTCAAAAAAAGGTGTTAGACAATTTAATAATAGTTTTGTCAAAATTCTCTTTAGATTCAAATTATTTCTAGTTAAAATCTTATTAATTAATAAATTTGCTCACATAGGAAACTATTTTAAACTTTTCAAGAAATAAAAATTTCAACTTTCTTTTAAATCAAAAAAACACTTCTGTGATTTGAGTTTTGGTAGCATATTATTTACCTGAAATGATAGTAAGCAATACCTAATAAATTGAAACTTTGTTTTCACAAGGCTATCGAACATTGATATAAAAAAAATGATGAGTTCTCTTCCCCTTTTAGTTTTCTTACTGTCTTATATAGAAAAAGCGACTCATCCATCATTATTATAAAGTAACCTACCTATTTAGGCAAGTTTCTAGTACAAATATATATATATATATATATAATCTATATTATATATATAATGGTATAAAAACCTTGTACACCAAAGTATATCACTATAGCCTAACCATAGTATAACCATAGTATGATAATACTTATTCCAAAAGCTATATATATATCCTCTTTTAATATCTTAATATCAGTATCAATATAATTATTTAAAGTGCTTTTTTACACCGTATTATACTATGTATAAAACATAGAATTCATTCAATAACGACTGTTATATTAGAATAACCAAATAAAGATTATAATGGTAATCATATGGAGATATTCACAATTTTTGTTGTTGTTCGCTAAAAAGTATTTAGAATGATATGTTATTATAACTGTTTCTTCTGCAATCTTTATTTACAATTTTTCTTTATATGGATATATGGTGAATTTCTACCTTTATATATAAGTACACAGCTAGATCATCACATTGACCACCATAAATAAATTTTAACCTCTATCTGTTAAAACAATGTGAGTGGTACAAGAAATATATTTTATTAGGTTTAATATTACAAGATCCAAAAAGTTGCTTAATATGTCAACATATGCTCATCGTTTGCAGTATGTATAAAATATCTATAAATCTATCCCAGCATGATATTATTTTATTCTGCTATTCTTTGAAGTATTTTACTTTTTATATAATATATAGCTATATATAAAAAAGTTGTATTAATTTATAGCAGAGCTTTATCGTTGAACTAGAGAATCAACTATCTTGAGACAAACAATAATTATTTCTATAATAGATAATAGTCTTAGTATACCTATTTTATCACAACGTTTAAGAAGAGATAATATCATAACAATTACCTAAAAATCGCAAGATCATCAATATTGATTACAGGTCTTATCACCTTTGTGTGTTTCACCTTATTCTCTCATCCTCTTCAAGCATTGTATAAACTACGGTTACCACGATTACTAGTATAAAGCATCTTGCGTATATATATAATACTCATTAAAGTTGTAAAATCATTATGACCTCTATAATCATATAAGGAAGATATTAATATCCGCTATTCCACACAATAAAATATTCTATATAGTATGGCACGGTATATTTATAGTAGATACGAATTCAGGTAATGCCAGAGTATGAGTAGAAAATATGAGGCCGTAGATATTCCCCAATGGCGAAATAATAATTCCGATACACCTCTAAATAAATTAATTATAATACAGATTGTTAGCTATATATATAATACTGTATATTCATAATTACAAAAACAAAATACAAAAGAGAAATAATAGAATTAAATAACTAAAATACATTAAAAAAAAAGCAGTCTTTAAGGTAATAAAAGTAATAAGAATGTGTGGTCTTCACCATTTATTCGTTCAGTCACTATGATCTGGATAATCGTAGGCTGATAGCATGTTTGGCCCTATTCTAACTTAAAATTTAAATAAATAGATGATAAAAATTATCGTTAATATCGGAGATGTATAAGCATAATGAAATAAACTATATATAGGCAGAAATGAGAGAGAAAGGAGAAAGAAGCGAAAGAGACGGAACGAAATTAAAAACACGAAAACCAAACTTATTATACTGCATTTTTAGAGATCTTATTTACTAAACAGTACGAGATAGAAGTTTCATACAAAAAATTTTAGATACATAATATAATTTATCAATAAAAATAGTATGACATTAAAATAATTATCACACTCATTTCTAGCTATTGACACATCCATAATAAAAATATATATAAATTTATATATAAAATAGATATATATATATATAGATATATATAAAGTAATATATAATATAATATATAAAATATTATAATAATATATATAATTATAATATATTATATAATAATATTAATATATAGATTAAATGAGATACCTAATATATAGATAAATTAATATAGTTAGATTGACTCCAGTATTTATAATATTATAGCTGATTAGATTAATTTAGTTGTTTGTTAGATTATATAATAACGTTAGACGTTTATATAAATAATTACCCATAAAATTTAAATGGTATATTACCCAAAATATTATTTAAAATAACGATTAACATATAATTATTTATTTTCAGCTAATTTACTTGCTAGTCAAATTAAATATACCTGCGATATATAATACTTATATTAATAATAGCTATTAGATATATATATATAATTAAATATATTATATATTAATATATATTAAATATATATATATATATTAATATTAATATATAATTATATATATATATAATATATTAATAATTAATATTAATATAATATAATATTAAAGCAGAGGTATTAATGACTTAGCATTGTAGCTCGCCGTAAAAGTAAACAAGAGTCTACCTTTCATGAGATATATATATATATATGCAGTAACGATAGTTCTAGGCCAACGGATACGACACACAAAAATTTGTCATATTTTTATAGTGAAGAGTATCACTTAATCTCTCTCAATAACGCCACGTTATACTGTTATACCGAGGATATGGACCCGTAATTAAATCAACTCAAACGGCCTGATCTAGAAATCCAACCATACGCTACAAACAACACATACATAACTACAGAGCGCGAATACATCTTCTACAAACATAACTTCACTTCT
Organism: Trachelipus rathkii; assembly: GCA_015478945.1. Lineage (NCBI taxonomy): Eukaryota > Metazoa > Arthropoda > Malacostraca > Isopoda > Trachelipodidae > Trachelipus > Trachelipus rathkii. Next base: position 6,895 of record JABUQX010034639.1, on the reverse strand, counting down.
TACTCTGCATACTCACCCATCGGAAAAGACCCGAACTCACTTAATGACGAACCCACGTCTGCTATCACTATATAATGTAATGGCAAGCATTCCATACGGTCGCGCTGGAAAAGCAGATGCTATCAGGCTTAAATATTCCTGCACCTTCCACTTGTCAGAAACCATACAAAATACCCTTCCCTACTGAACCCCATATAACCTTCCAGTATATATAATGAGCCCTACATTTTGTTAAAGAATATATAATATAGAATAAATAAATATAAATAAATATATATATATTATACATATATAATATATATATATTATATATAGAGGATTAATATATATATTAATTAATATATAAATATAATATAGATAATATATATTATATATATATTATAATATATTAATATTTGAGTATTCATTATATTTACGAAGGATTATCCATCCAATCGGCCCTATCACTAGAAGAAAGATGAGTGGAGCTAACACTATATGTATATAAGAGTATGATATAATCTACTCCTATAATAAAATAAAGTCTTACTATATATATATATACTTAATACTTGCAAGTACAATTTTAGAAATGAATCTAATTTCTCTAATGAGTTAAAAGTAAATGAAAGAATTGAAGAGACATTTTGCATCTAAGTAGATTGAACGAGAGACCTCGAACCATGAGTTCAGATTCGCGCTTGGACAAAGAAACTACTAAATTAGAAAATTTATATACACATAATAGTTCTCATTGTCCGGTATACATATTCCATTTTCCATACTGAACACCTTTAAAAATAAAAAATATACTAAGTGAGGAAGGTACAATTATACTGGACATATTTAACTCCATTAAGTGTATATAAAAATGAAAGCCCGTATTATAGTATAATATATAATAATAAATTAATAATTAATATATATTATTAATAATATAATATATATATTATTATATAATAATATATATTATTAATATATATATTATATATATAAATAAATATAATAATATATATAAATTATATATAGATAATTAAATATTAATATATATATATATAATATATAGATAATATAATATATATATATAATATAAATAATATATAATATGAATATATAATATATATTAATATATATATAATAAATAAATATATAAAATAATATTTCATATATATATATATATAATAGAAATATATATATATAAATTACTAGAGTTAGTGATTTTACTAGTAGCACGATCCTTTACTCCTAGTTACTCTACTATACTTAACTAACGGAACTAGTTTTTCAGTAACGGAATATATAATATACCATATATATAAAATTATAATTAATAGATATATTCGTAAAGTATACGATCGTTACGTTTATTCTAATTACATATAACGCTCCTGGATAATAAGTTCCGTTTATTTTTTGCTATCCGTTTTACTATTTAAAAGTATCCATACATTTGTTTATCGATTCTTTCTATAAATAAATTGTAAAATGCTTAATATAAGTACCATAATATTTGAATCACAACTACCTGATATCAAGCAATAAATAAATCCTATTAATATTTAAGATTATATAATATATATATATATATATAATATATAATATAATTTAAAATATAATTTATATAAAATTATAATTTTAATAAATATTATAATATAATATATATAATAAATAAATATAAATATATATAATATCATATATAATTATATATTATATAATATATAATATATATGATATATTATATATATATATATTAATTAATAATATATATATTAATTATAATATTATATATAATAAAATATTATATAATAATAGTTATATAATATTAATAATTAATATTATATATATAATTTTTAATTAATAATATTAATATATATAATAAATATTAAATATGTAGATATATATATAATTATATATATACTATATATATATTATAATATATAATCATATGTAAAGGGCGGCTTCGTCGATACATATTTATATATAGGTTGCATACTTGAAAAATAATTCACATTACAACATAATTATAATATAAATAAAATATATATATATTATATAAATATATATAGATTAATATTATTAATATATTAATATAATTATATAAATAATATATAATAATATATATAGATATATGAATATAGTATATAATTAATATAATATATAATAAAATTATTATATAATATGATTAAATATATATATATATATATATATATAATATAATATATATAATATTAATATATATATATAATGAATTAATAATAGATTAATATAGAATAATAATATTAATAATATAATATAATTTAAATAAATATATTTAATTTTAAAAAAATATTGTGTATTACTCTATAGTATTATATAAAGTATGATAGTGAAACTGGAAATTCACTATCAAATTTCTTTTAATTTAAAATAGAGGTAAAAGCTAGAGATGACTCTAGCGGTTCCTTTTAATATTAATTAATAGAATTATGTAAGAGACAAATATTTTATCCCAAATAATTATTGAGTCAAGATTATGAAAATCACATAAATTATAATATGAACGATAAAATCCTTTTCTATTGAGAGCATTGCTAATGCCGAAAGCCTATCCTGTAAGCCTGTGAAACAACATAGACCTCTAGCAATTCGTAATAATATTTATTCTCACAAAAGTCTTAATACTCAACTTACTTTTTAAATGTATTAAAAGAGAAAACACCGACTCAGCTTCCGATGTGGTTAATTTCGTAGATAGTTATAAGGATTACTAATTTAAATATTAAGTTTTTACACATTCACTGATAATAGTGTAGTCTTCTAATTATATATTTATTTTCAACTTAATGACAGCGAACGAAAAGCAGTGAGATGATCTGCCGGACAATATATTGTGAAAGAACGAAATTCTTCAGTGTAAGTATAATGATAATTATATATAATGAAAAGTTTTCCTGAATTCGTAGCTTTTTATGTGATATGGTAATATAATGAATGGGTATGATCGTGGGCTGCAATCGATTTTACATCACTTCTTTACCGATATAGTTTTGGCTAAGAAATATATAGTGAGAATTATAGAATGGGGCAATAACATTCAGGTGAGCAGAGATAATAATATTATTATGTAAGTAAGCAAATTAGATGATCCTGTATAAAAAATTTAATAATACTGTCTTCTTTCATCTGCTGAGACATACAAAATATATTATATACTGATTATATTATAATAATAATATAATGTCACCATATGATTCTTTGTGCCTTCTTACTTGAAAAAATTGGAATTAATATAAATTATCCATAAATGGGTTTCTGCTTCTCTTCCGATTGCTATACATTGATATGCTAGATAGGACGCTCTATATCTTGAATATAATTAAAAATAAAATTTATACTCTTTAATGAGTAAGATAACCTTTATCCTCTCAAATAAGGAAGTTAATCAATATTCAGATCTATATAATCTGCTTGAGTATACAGTCCAATTGTCTTATTCATTATACCGTTTTTTTTTTGAAGTATTGAAAACCATTAAAGAAAGTCAACCCGGACTATATAATAAGGTACATGATTTACTTGAACCATAAAAGAACAAATATAATCAACTCCATCACGATGCAGACCTTCAGGACTGGGCTACCCAGCGCCTGCAGTAGCGATAACTGGAAGGGAAAGATGAAATGATACATCCCCTTTAAAATGTCTCCCTCCCAATTAATAATATTTTTAAGCATTCTATATATTTTTACTTTGTTTTTATATTTTCAAAAACTGATATGTATATACTGATCTTAGAATGAAAGTCCAATCTATTTAGTTGAGGGATAATATTGTTACCGAGATAGGTATAAATTATCGTCTTAATATTTCATTACTATCATATATAATATTATAATTGAATCCAACTACATAGTACTTTCAATACTATAACATTTGATAGTACTAGATAGGAAAAAAAATTGCACATAGGCTTATTGAAGTAATTAAGCAAAAAAGTGTCAATAATGAGGACCATTTCTGTATTATACTATGATGCACATTTATAGCTAATCACTAAATTAATACTGAAATTATGACTAATACTAAATTATATGTATATTAATTTCAGCGTTTGATATATTTCTCTTACAAACTATAGAGCTAAATCAGAATACATCCTCAGACCAGATATAATAGAATATAGATATAAACGTAGAATAAAAAAAACTTCATTAAACAGTTAGCACCATCATAAAGTTTGTGAATATGTATTATAATTGATACCTTATAATGCTAGTAGAATCATTGTATATAATACTCACAACCTTTAGATCAGTATATCTCTTTTTATAAGATAGACAAGTATAACGTTAGTTTCAGCGTATCTATATAGACATTTTTTGGATAATTAGATAGATATATTGTTGGTGCAAATAATAAGTTCTTACAAAAATCTTTTCATGTTCGGTTATTTCCAATTCACAATATATCTAATATATGAAATAACAACCATTTTATTTATGATATATATAAAATTAGAAGTAGTATAGAGAGGCGTATATTTGAGGAAACATATTATAAATTACAACATCGTAATTACTATTCCTGCAGAGATAAAATAATAAATGGGACAGAATAGAAAAATGCAAGCTTAGAATAGAAGTTATCTCTTTGAACATTAAGTGAGCTTCTTAAATGATCATATGAATCAAGCATAAATTGGATTGTAGAAGTTCATTCTGTAAAATTGTATTTGACAAGAAGTTCTCCCTTGAAAACAGTAGGCCAAACTCTCTAGAATGGACACAATAAAATAATGAATGTGACGCATGCAGTTTCCCTTTCGGGAATTTAGGAAAAGCGAGGTTATGAATAAGATCTACATAACGGGCTTTAAAGATAGGCATTGACCACTCGAGGTAATATCAAGTTTTCTGTTAATAGTACTATACCTCTCTAAATGAGCCAACCACTTTCAAAGCTCCACAAAAATTTTATGCAGTTGACTAGATAAAATTCTAAAGATATATATATACCTATTGTCTAACATTATACTCAATTATTAGTGGCTAGTATCTGTGTAGTTTGTCAAGATATTGATACTTAAAACACTCACGGGGAGAGCACGAAGATATGGCATTACGGAATACAGAGCTATCCTCGAAAGAGAAAGAAATTGTAGAGAACAAACTGATAGTATATATATTTAAATTATAACGAAGACAAGAGTGAGTATGAGCTTAAAGCTGGAAGTATAGTTATTCACGAGAGCTTTTCATAGTGAAACCAAAATCTTTTTGTTAATTTAATAAATGTTTCACATTTTATTGTTATTTTGCATCTTTAAATTGATATATATAATAAGTAAAATATATAAATTTATATAAATTATATAAAAAAATAAATGTGAGCCACAAAAAAAATTTAGGCACAACTGTCATTAGGAAAATCAAAAATGAATTATTAAACGTTATACTAATCTGATATCACACCCTTCTGTGTTCATTGAGTTATTGTCCAACGACTTGTGTCTTCTTAAATTGACGCACACACACGGCACCAAAGTCTAAAAATGACAATCTAACATTAATAAACTCCTAGTGGGGTGTAAAAGCACAAGTGAGCAGCCAAAGAATCTTTCCTCACAACCCAACAGTATTTCAGTATTTTTTTAATTTCCAGATTTTAGTTGTTAATATCTAATTATAAATATGAATAGAGGAACCTATGAATATAAAAACTCTTTGATTATACACGTAATGACACATATGGTGAGCTGCAACCTTGATATTCATCCTAAGTACAGGCTACAATATAAAAACCATCGGCGTCTAAACTATATTTTGAAAGCTGGAGAGGATTTACACATACGTAGAGAAGATCACAAAAATTTTTTATAATTCCAACTTCTCTAGTCGAAGACTAGAAATTACAAAGAAAGCGTTTTTTAAAATTAAAATTTAGGCAACTTGAAATTTCATCTATGAAAAGAAAGATATTATAAAAATAATTGAAATAATTTATGAAATAATTTATATATATAAATAATATATATAATTTATATATATATATATAATATATATATATAATATATTATAATATAAATATATATATATATATATATATATATAATAATAATATATATATATATATATATATATATATATATATAATATATAATATATAATATAATATATAGTCAGCCTCTAGAGAGCCACAACCATATCTCCAAAAACACCAAACAGCACGGGAAAAGGAATACATTCATTCAAATCTTCAAATCTAAATCATTTGCGATCGAAAACCTAAAAGGCTTTAAAGAAAAAAGAGAGAACTATAAAAGTGTAAATATGTCAATAAAATTTGTATCAAAATGATATGTTTGGATTTATCCTCACACCCGAAACCACAAAGAGATACGATCCTCGTTGGAATCCTTGGAGTAAGAAAGTATTGGAAATGTAAAATGTAAAAAAAAAAAAAAAAAAAAAAATAAGAAAAAAAAAAAAAAAAAAAGAAAAAAATAAAAAAATTTTAAGATTAAAAAATTCGTTGGCAAAATGATTAAAGAGCTTTTTTTTTTTTTTTAATTATTATTGGTTACTCGTTAAAAATAAATAGACTTTCTATCTCTTTTAAATCTGGCTTTTTTTTTTAACTAAGAATACCCCAAGGGTATAACGACCACCTGAATGTGACAGGAGATGGCGGGATCTTCTCGGCTTAACTTCGCGGAACGGAACTACGAGAAGGATAGGAACTAAAATGTACCCCCGCCTAACCGGGAGAGGAAAGGGTCTCGGAACCCCGCTCTATTGGAATATTTGGGAGTGCCGCGAGGGTACCTCCGCCCGCTCCTTACCCTAAACGGGGATAAGAGAAAACGTACCCCCCTGTTTCCCTGCGGCTCCAGAACCTCCTTACCTAAATAATACGAAAATCGGTCAATACCTTGTAC
>JABUQX010034638.1:15000-22646 GCA_015478945.1 Trachelipus rathkii | reverse complement strand
ATATATTGAACTTAAAAAATCATCGTAATTTGTTAAAAAAAAAAAAAAAAAATTATTTACTTATATTCCAATAGGGAAAATTATACGTCTGCGATTTTACGTCCGTGAGATATGAAACAACTCAGCTGTATGACATTAGCTTTAAACTTTTCTGGCACCATATTATGAGTTTTACTTTTTTTATTGGGAAACTTAAATATATATATATATATATATATATATATATATATATATATATATATATATATATATATATATATTATATATATATAGAGTAAATATATATATATATAGGGTTATTATTGTTATATATATAGTAAAGATATATTATTATATTATTATATTATACATATTATTATTATTACACATATTATTGTTATGCACATACAGCAGCAAATATTATATATTATTTTCACATATTATATATTATTAGATATATTATACATATTGGTTATTATTGCTATTATGTATATAAATACATATTATATATTATTACATATTATTATATATTATTATTATTATATATATATTACATATACATATATATATTCATTATATATATTATGCATACATATATATACATATTATTATTATACATATTATTATTATTATATTTATTTATCCCCTTGATCCTAATCCAAATTTTTGAAGGGAAATTTAAACAAGAGAATATAAATATCCCGTTTAGTTTTTTGGATTTATACCTATATAAAAAAAAACAACATTTAAATGTATTTTGAACTTCACCACAGTCAAATATATTTATATGCATACATATGGTTATATATATTAAGTTATATATATATATATATATATATATATATATTGGATTTATATATATATATATATATATATATATATATATATATATATATATATATATATATCAAAAACTACAATAGCTACAGGGAAAAGGAATACATTGTTGGAATCCTGGTAAAATTTTACCGAGGAAACTGTATATAAAAAAAAAACTCGATCAAAACTACAATAGCTACAGGGAAAGGAAGACACCAGATGCCTGCAATGGATGAGCTGATGGCGGATGGGATCGTGATCGATAGAACACAATGGAAGCGGAGGTTGGCCCCACTGACAGGCTCGTGAGCCTTACTGGGAGAGGATGTAAGATGTAAGTTAGTAAGATATATATATATATATATATATATATATTTATATATATATATATACATATATATATTATTGGTTATTATTACATATATTATTATTATTATACATATTATATACATATTATTATAAATACTATGGTTATTAACATCAATAGGTATTACTAATAATAATTCAAAATATACCAAAATAGCTATCAATATTATTATTTACTATACTCCCATTACTTAATATAAAATATATTAATATATTCTAATCATTTGTGTTGAGGAAGAGTTGATGAGCTATTATTATGCTACATACTGGCTACTATTATTGAGTTGGTGGCTACACAAGCATATTGTTGTTGATATTATTACTACTATTACTACTACAATTATTAATAATATCATCTGGGTGCGCCGTACCATACGGCAATGTAGGGCCTTTGAGCCGACGGAACAAGGGGGACGTTTTTCCATACCCTCGTAGGGAGAGGGGCGGAGGAACCCCAGTGACACCCAAATACCAAAGAGCGGGGATCCTGGAGACCTTCGGAGAGGTGGCATTAGTCAACCTCAGTTCCCTTCGGGAAGGCTCAGGCAGACCCAGACTGCCATCGGTGGTATACCCTTTGGGTATTCGTTAGTTAAAAACAAAAAACAAATTTACTAGAAAGTCTACTTATTTAACGAGTAACGTATGAAAATTCTCTAAATAGGCTCTTTAACCATATTACTATAATTATTAACAATAATTTTTTTTTTTTGACCCAAATCGTCATAGAATGGGTGATCTGAGATTTTTTTGCACTTATTGCATCTAAAATATATATTTGCTATTTTTTTTTTTTTTTTTACGCAACAATATATTTGACATATCTCATATAACTCTCCTGTTTTATTATATTGCATTCTTGGAGAAATTCTAATAAAACATATTCGTTTCCTGTTATTTTAAAAAAAATAATATCGCCAGGTTTCAATCTTACAAGTTGCTTACGCCACGGTATGGCTAGTCTAACACTAGCTTAACTAACAACAGTCAATAAATTAATAATAAGTTTAAACCGCATGTTATTTTTAAATTCGTTGTGGAGTTTAAAAAATGCGAAAAGTAATTTTTTTATAAAATTATAAAAATAATAATGTCTATAGAAGGGAATAAAATATATTATCCCTCTAAAATAATAAATTCGGATAAAATTGCTTTGGAGTAAGATCCCTGGGAATAGCCTATATATATATATATATATATATTATACATACAGTTATAAGAAGTATAGCAATAGCAGCGAGCAGTTACATATATATATATATATATATATATATATATATATATATATATATATATATTATATATAATATATATATATATATTAAGTTATTATATATAATGATTGGGTCTAAAGCAGACATCATGTAACTAGAGAACGGCAACACCTACAGCAAAACAAATTATATATTTGCAGCGAAAATCTTTCGCAAGGTTTTTTTTTTTTTTTTAATTTTCATCGATGATTTTTTTTTATTTTCCATATTTAGGGTTCGTTTGACGGAGTCAGAAAAAGGGGACGGTCCCCTTTCAAGCTGTTCGCCGGGAGGCCGACAGACCCTTCGACTCTGGCTTATTTCGTGTGGTTAACATATGGTACTCCTTTAGTTAAAAAAGAATAATCTCTCACCAGAGATTATTCTTCTTTTAACTAAAGGAATATCATATGGTAAACCAAAAAGATGGCAGGAAAGTCGGTGTCTCTCGGCCTCCTGGTGGATGACGAGAGGGGACTTCGTCTCCCTGGGTAGCCCATACACTCGAGTGTCTAAATGCCAAAAATGAAAAAATGCGATTTGATATGTCCATGAATAAATGACGAAAAGTTGCACGATGAATTGGTTCAACATATATTTATGAAACTTTATTCTAAATATTTTCTTTGAAAAGTCTATAGATTTTCTTATTTTATTATCTATATATATATATATGGTATGTATATATATATATAGTTATACATATATATATGGTTATATATATATACAGAGGTAGGTATATATATATATATATATATATACTTAATAAACAAACATATATATATAAATATATATATATATATATATATATATATATATATATATATACTCTGGCAGCCAGACGAGCAGGTTGTGTTGATTCGCTCTGCTCATTTTTCAACCTTGTTATTTGTGTGGGTGAACTTTTTTCGCTTGATGGATTTTGTTTGCTATGTTGTGAATAATTTTAATATAATTGTGAATAATTTTAATATATAAATAACCAGAAGGTTAAAATATTTATTTAATAAAGAATATAAAAAAATTAAAACTTAACGATTATTGAAATTCGTCAGTCTAAAATAAGTTGGCAGATAAAATTCGTTAAAACTAAGTGATTATAAGTTCGATTAAGAACTTTGAACTTACACTGATGACAAGCTTTTAGTTGTTTGTACATTTTAATCACTGATTGAGAAAATTATTGATCGTGATTTTATAAATAAATAGCAATCAGTGTTTTGGCTGTGAAAAAACTGAAACTATAACAAGAATCAGATATTTGAGATAGTAATTTAAATTAGTATTGTATACTAAATTTTTGAGGTTATTGATTTAAATAGAAGATCGAGTTGTTATAGAGTTACGACTGGACGTGAGTTATGAAATGAAGTGAAACTTAAATTTACTTTGGTAAAAGTCATCTTTGGGTGAATCTATTGAAGCATCATGGACAATATAACCCACTATTCTTAACAACCGTATTAACAACATAAGTTTCGTAGTTACATCTAAACTTGAAATTTTGGTCAACAACTTCGCCGACTGGTACTTGCAGGGTAATTGAGAAGTTGAAAACTATTGTGAGGATAACTCCACACGAAACAATAATAGGATCGTGTCAGGAGAATCAATTAAGAGAATTCGTTTTAATAAAAAAGTTTAAGATAACTCAAATATAATAAAAGGAATAGTTGAAGAGAAAAAAAAAAAAAAAAGATTACTTTAACGCACAATTTAGTAAAATAAATAGAGACAAGTTAAGTAAACTAAATAAAATAAATAGATTGAATAGAGTGAATATCGAGAGAAAAAAAGAAAATAACTGTAAAGAAATCTGATCTAAATTAAACATAAGTGTCTAGTAAATATTTATAAAAGATAAACGTTCAAGATATTTGAGGAAAATAAAATAAACAAAATATATTTATTGAAAATAAAGTTTTTAACGGGTGAAGGTTTTGAGGAGGAAGAAGGGAGGGAAGTGGGAGGGAGGAGGGGAGGGGGGAGGGGGTGTAGGAATAAATAAATATTGTAGATATAGGTTATAACTTTTTATATTTTTATTGTATATATTATTTAGTTTTTATTTATTATTGTTGTTATAAATTGGTGAGCGGGGTGGTGGCCTTAGGTGTTGGGAGGAGCCTAAGGGTGGGGGTCCCATAAAGCGTGCAGCCTGAGGGAGTATATAAGGGAAGATGGTATGGCAGGTAATTAGGTGATGTATGAATGTGAGGGGGTAAAACGAGGATTGAAGAGAGGGGGAGGAAGTGGGGTTAATGCTTGAAGAAAAAAAGGTTGGATGTGTTGGGGTTAACTGAAACTAAGTTGAAGGGGAAAGAGGGAGATGGATTTTGGAAAATATAAGGGTATGATATCAGGTGAACGAGAGAGTGAGGGCGTGGGGGAGGGGGTGGGAATAGTTATGAGGAAAGAGGTATGGGATAAGGTAAGGTTGTGTAGTAGCCAGGTGAGTTCAAGGATAATGTGGGTAAAAGTGAGATTCGGAAATGTGTGTTTTTATATGCGCATATGCGCCAGTGAATGGAGCGAGGGAGAGGAGAGAGAGACTTTGGAGTGAGCTGGAATGAGTGTTGGGAAAGTTTTGGGGTAAATGATAAAATTTGTCTATTGGGGAGATTTGAATGCGGGGAGTGGAACAGGTAAGCTGTGGAAGAATAATAGGACCATTTGGGGTAAGGGAGAGGAATGTTAATGGAGAAAGTTTGGTAGAGTTGTGTGTTGAAAGAAGGATGATAGTGGGGAATACTTGGTTTAAAAAAAGTGAGAATCATAAGTATACATGGAAGAGTGAGATAACGGGGAGGAGGGCGGTACTGGATTATGTGTGTAATGAGAAGGATAGAGGCAGATTACTGGATGTAAATGTATTTAGAGGGCGTGGGGAGGGGGTTATTTTGGATCACTATTTGGTGGTTGCTAAGATAAGGGTGGGAGGAGAGGTGATGGGTAGGGAAAGGGGACGAAAGAGGAGAGTGGAAGTAATAAAGGTGGAAAATTGGAAGAGACAGTGTGTAAGAGGGAGTTTAAGAGAGGTATGGAGGATAGGTGGAGAGACGTGAGAGGGGCGGGAATGGGAGGTGGAGGGGGAATGGATGAGATTTAGAGAGGCAGTATATGAAGAGGTAGAAGGGCATGTGGAGTAAAAAGGGTGGGTGCAAGTAGAAGGAATGAGGATGATGGTGGGGGAAGAGGAGGTGAAGGAGGTGAAAAGGAAGAAGGAGGCTTATGTGAAATGGTTGTGTCCTTGCTAATGTCAGATCGTGGAAGCAAAGAGGGCGGTGGAGAGAGCGAAGAGAAGATGCAAATAATGAATGGCGTAGAAAAGTGACGGAGAATTTTGAATCGGGGAGCAAGATGTTTTGGAAAGAAGTAAAAAAAAGGAAGAAGAAGGAGGTTGGGGGAGAGGATTAAGGGAGAGGAGTGGATAGGAGGAGAGAAAGGGTGAGGAAGAGGTGGGGGAGTATTTTAGTGGATTATTGAATGAAGTAGTGGGGAGGGGGAGGAAGATTTGCAAGAGGTGAGGTTGGGGAATGAGTGGGGGAGGGAGGGGGGGGATGAAATACAAATGGAGGAAATTATTAGGCCGTGAATAAAGGAAAAAGGGAAGTCCGCAGGTTTGGATGGTGTGAGAATGGAAATGTTGCAAAAGGGGATGTATAGGGGTGGAGGAATGGCTGTATAGGTTATTTAATATATGTTGGAGGAGTGGAGAGGTACCACAGGATTGGGAGGGTGGTTGTTGGTCCCCCTGTATAAGGGGAAAGGGGATAGGATGGAATGTGGGAATTATAGAGATATATGTCTTTTAAGTGTGGTAGGGAAAGTGTATGGGAGAATACTGATTGAGAGAGTGTGAGGTTTAACGGAGGGGAGAATGGGGGAAGAACAAGGAGGATTTAGAGAGGGAAGAGGGTGTGTGGATCAAGTACACTAAAGATGCTGGTGGAGAAAAGTATAGAGAGGAAAGGGAAAGAAAGGGTGTTTAGACTGAGAAGGCTTTATGGATGGGTTGGTGAGGAACTGTGAGGGTGTTGGGAGGAAAAAATGAGTGGGGGTAAATTAGGAAAAGGTATTAGGGCCTTTTATAGAAATGAATGTGTATGAGAGTGTTAGGAGGGGAGAGTGAGATATTTGGGGTGGTGAGAGGATTGAGGCAGGTGTGTAATGTCGCCGTGGCTATTCAATTTTTTTATGGAGAGTGTTTGCAGAGGAATGGTAAGGGAGGGGTGGAATAGATGAATGGGAATGATAGAAGGGAAGTGGAACATGATATTGTTTGTGGACGATACAGCCCTAGTGGCGAAGAGCGCGGATGGGCTGAGGTATTTGGTGAGGAAGTTTGAGAGAATGTGCTGACAAAAGGGGCTTAAAATAACCAGGTAAGAGTAAAAGTGTTAGTGCTTTGAGGGAGTAGAGTGAAAGAGAGGAGGGGAGGGGTTAGAGGTTAGAGTAGGGGTGTATTGGAAGAAGAAAAGATTTTTAGATATTTAGGAATGGACTTGGGGGGAGGGATGAATGAGGAGATAGAACATAGAGTAGGAGAAGGAAGGAGAGCTTTGAGCGGTCTGAGAGAATTATGGAAGGATTTATCACAGAAAGTCAAGATAAGTATGTTTGAAAATTTGTGTACCAGCAGTGTTGTATGGGTGTGAAACAGTTGAACGCCAGGTCCAGGAAAAAGCTGGTTGAGAGATGAAGGGGCTGGAGAGCGGCTTGTGGGGTTTAGCAGAAGGGAGAGGATTAAGAATAAATAGGGTGGTGAGGGAGCGATGTGATTGGAGGAATATGGGTTGGTTGGAAGAGCGGAGAAGGGAATGTTAAGATGGTAAGGGCATCTAGTGAGAATGGAGGAACAGAGAGTAGTTAGGAGAGTTTGGGAGGCAGGAGGAAGGAGAGGAAGGGGGAGACAAAGAAGGAGGTGGATGGATGGAATAAAGGAGATGCTGGAGGAGGGAGGGATGAGGGAGGAAGAGGGCAGGGTGTTGGCGAGAGATAGAGTGGGGTGGAGGAGGTGGGTGAGGGCGAGATGAGAGGGGGTGTGAATGAGAGAGGCTGTACGTACCAATACCCCACTAGCAAATATACAAGTAAAACAATAATAATAATAATAATAATATATATATAGTTATATAAGAGTAAAGATATATATATATAGAGATATATATATATATATGTATATATATATATATATATTATTAGTATATATATATATATACATATATA
>JABUQX010034638.1:0-5000 GCA_015478945.1 Trachelipus rathkii | reverse complement strand
TTAATTATTTCTAATACAATTTTATCATATATTTACATGTTTTATTTTATATGTCATATGTTCTAATTTCTACATTCTTTCAATCAAATTCTTATTTTTTAATATTAATATTTTAAATTAATATTTATTATGTTGTTCTAAAAATTAACTATTTTTAAAGAACTAATATATAAGTGGTCTTTGATATAAGTTTTCTATTTACAACAAGACTATGTGTTTCTTTCTTGTGCAGAAGACACTATTTTCTAGAAAGTTTGGTGGAAATTATTGAGAATTTATGGAGAATTTCTATGTCCAAGTCTTCAATTTTCAGTTACTCAATTCTTCTATTCTCAATATTTTCAAATTTTTCTACTTAAAACTTTCGAAATTTCTAAATTTAAGTTTTAAAATCTTCAATGTCTCAGTTTATCAATTCTTCTTTAACAATTTGTACAATTTTGAGGTAGATTTCGTTTATTTGGTTAAAAACAATATTTTTGTACATTATGAAGATAATTTCTAGGACTATGAAGCCAGGATTGAATATATTTCAAATATTCCGTGTTTGTAATGTTATATGTTTCATTGTTTATATTGTCATCGGGGAATATTTTGTTCCTCCTGATTTGTTTTCTGTGTAAAATCGTACTTATTAATGGAATAAATTTTAATGTTTTCAACTATTCATTGTTATCTATTTTTATGTAAAATAAAATGGTATTGTTGGCTTATTTTCTTATAGCCAATTCATTATCATTTTAATTTTTAATGAATGAGAAGACAACAGCTAGACACTTCTCATAGTGTCTTATATCTGTACTGCCTCTTAACATTCTTTAACATTCTAGAAACAAATTTGAAATTTCTTGTTCTGTTTGTGATTACCATAATCAATTTGAACTAGGGTAATCTAGTTTGTTCTTTCTGTTAGTGTAAATCTTAAGTTTGATAATATAGTATAGTATCTTTTGATAATTGGTTTGATCTTTTCATGTATTTTCTGTAATGTTTTCTTTAAAGTCTTCACCTAAAAAATATATATATTTTATATATATATTTCTATTAGTTTTCTGTAAAAATATGTATTGTTTTCTACCATATACATATAAAAATATACATTTAATATCACAAATATATATAAAAATATAAAAGATAGTTTTTTAATGTGTTTTCTGTAATGAAATATGAACTATAACTATATATATTATATTTATATTTTCTACTAAATAAAATATAGTTTTCTAAAATATATTTTTAATAGTTTTTCTGTAATATTGAAGTTCTATTTTCTTGTCTTGGTCTTCTAACGGTTCTTTTGAGACCGGTTTTCATTAATAGTTCTTTAAATGTCCTAATGAAGAAGGCGTTCCACAACAAATTTAAAACTTATGAATGAATTGAAGAAGGCGTTCACGGCAAATTTAAAACTTAATGGTTTATATTTCATTTTCTAAATATTTTTAACTAAATATTTGAAGGTTTGAAGGTTTATTTTATGTTTATAATTCAATGGATAAATTTCTCTATTAGTCTACTTTTCCTTAGGTAGATATTTTTTATTTTGGGTTAACTTAACCCATTTTACCATGTTTTCCTATTTTAATCTATGGCATTAACTTTTCCATTGTGGAAAAATAGAAAACAGGTGGTTTTAAACACACCCTTTTGACCACTATGCGTTAGGTTTGAGAACCACAAGATTGGGCTGAAGGTCAGAGTTCCTATTCTCCTTATTAAATGAAATTACTTTTCAATGTGAATTTCATTAACTTCTTTTCCAACTAAATTTTATTTAAATCTTCTTTTCAACTGAAAAGTTGCTTAAAAAAATTTAATAAAATTTAATGTGCCTAAAAGAGGCTTTCTTTAACCTAAATGAAAGATTTTCATTACTTTCCTTAACCTAAATGAAAGTTTTCATTACTTTCCTAACCTATTTTCGAGTTTTCTCATAGGTAGAAACTAAACGGTTTATTCCTTGTTAAAATCTTTACTGTAGATTAACAATTCCTGAGTAGTTTACTAGAATTTCTTGCAAATAATCGGTTAATTCCTTTTAAATTTGTATTTAAAATTCCTGATTATCTTTAAATTCTGAAATAATAAGGATTTTCTGTCCTTTTCACAAATGAGCCTCGAATGATTCTGTTTTGTGTTCTTGTAACAGAATTATCAAAAGTTTTGTCTTCTTGTTGTCCAAATTATCACAACTTTTGACCTTTAAACTAACTTTTCTGTGCTAGTATCTATAAAGGGAATCTGAAGGTTTCTCCTTCTATGTTCCTTTATATCTACCCCTATCTTCTGTTGGATATACCTCTTAATCAGTGATAGGCATGTTTGTGCTTTCTTTTACCTTTAAGCAGAGTGTCCAGATCTACTTAGGAGGTAAATGTCTGTTTCGGTATCTAGGGTCAATTGTTGTTCAAACTTATGCAATTGAAAACTTACTATGAATGTTTTTTCAAGATATTAACAAGAATGTAATTAATCAGACTTCTTGGGAACTGTATCAATAAAGAGATTTCCATCGAAGTTGTCCAATTCTTCTTATGATGTAGATCTTCTTCTTTTGATGTCGCACCAAAATGTTCTTTTAATTCATCTTGTCAAATGCTGTTGTTGTTTTTTCTATCAGATTCCTTTTCTGATAGTATGATATCTTGAATCTTAAAACTAGAGAAAACTATCTATATCTTTTCTTTTATTTGGAACCTTTGTATTTCTTAAAATTTAATGGTTTAAATAGCAATAAGAAAACACTATTACTATTAATTAATGTTTAGATAACAATAAATAAATACTTTTATTATTGTTTCATGATTAAGTACCTCTTTGACCTATCATGTTTTTTCCAAAATTTGATGTAAAATTTATCTGTTCCAAAAGATTAGTTTTCATTTTCTGAACTTATTTGTTCATAGAATATTTCAAGAAATATTTCCAGCTTCTTCCATAACCTTGCCTTTTATTCGTCTCTATAAGACTTATAAATACATTATATTCACCTAAACTTTTTATAAAACTTTTACATGAAGTCCTTTTGAAAGTTCTTGAGAATAAATATTTATAATTGATGTAAGCTTTGATATTTCTTAAACTTCTTAAAGATTTAAACATTTTGCTTAAAAATCTTTAGTAATTATTAGTGCAAAAATTGCAATATAATAAAAAAATTATGAGGAATGTGTCACTAAAAATCCTATAACAATATAATATGGTTCCTTCATAATCAAGATAATAATATACAACTTAACTTATTCCCGAATAACCTAATAAACACAAAGTTGGTGGTCTCAAAGTGATATCAGCTGCTATATTTGATCAATAAAACATCTATTTTTCTGTACTATTTTCTTACAATATAAAAGACTGATAATTCAAATTATTTCAGCTCCAATACACTCATTTCAGAAAAATTCAGCTGCACCAGATTCATTACCAGTGACGTAATTTTCAGCTGCAATACACTCATTTCAGCAAAATTAATATAACACGTGTCTAATCAATGAATTTAGTGAATTCTAAGCACTTTCTTATTCTTTCTTATAATATTGGAAGTGATAACTAATTTCTTTACTATACCTTCAATTCAATTTACATAAACTAAAGTTGGGTTTATTTTAACCTATTTACTTCAAGGTCATGTCATAGGTGTAATTATTTTGTTTCTGTAAGCTGACGTTTGGAGTACGTTCAAGCTTGTCTTTGGAATGTATATTTCCATTTCATCTCTACAGAAGCTATCATTATGATTTGACTTGTTGTTACATTCTGCTGAGGGATAAAAACATCATTTTCCATTTATGCTTATTGTGGGTCTTTCTAGTGAAATACCTTCTCATTCTTTTATATTAAAGGTGAATTATTTTTCTATTAATCCAGATTAATTTAATTGGTAAATAAAAGTTATCAAATCTATTTTTCAATGTTTATTCTATTGTAAGTAAATGTTCTCATTTTTTCTGTACTGGGAAAAGAACAATTGATTCTTCATTAATTATCTTTGTGAATTTTGTAAGTAGCCTTTCTTCATATTATATAATTTATTTAATTATGTTTCCGAACTTTCTCAATAGAGTACATAAAATGAAATTTATATTATAAATATTTTAAATTTTATGTAATACTTAGACTCTTAATAGATGATCTTTATTGATCAGATGATGATATTAAATTACTATTGTGTTATTAATATGTAAAGATATATTTGAAACTATTACAATTTATCTTCTAGTAAAAATTATTATTTAGATGTGACAAGGAAATTGATTTAGAAGATGGGTTAACTCTCTTACTAAATGTTTATGCATATCATTTCAAGTTTCAATGTTCTATAATATTAGTTTGTATAGAAATTACTTAAAGTTAGATCCAAAACTTCTTCATATTGAGAAGAGTCAATCATACCTACGTTTATATTATCGTAAAGTAAGCTCCTCTTTTTTTCTCGATTTCTTCAATCCTAGTGGTCTCTAATATCTGGCCAGCTTTGCACCTGAAATAAACGTCCTATATCCCACACCCTAGCCCATATTCATTGATTGTTCGTGCTATCCTTACGTGATCCAGAAAACAATAGTATTAAATGAAGATTTTCTTATTTCTACAAGCTTTGAATATAATTCAGCTCAATATCTCGCGTATAAACACTACATCTTATCTACTATTCTAATTATATATTACGTTTCTATGTATCTTTTTAAAAATATATGAGTTTTACTCTCATTTAAGAAGATTGATTTTATATCTAAAGTACTATAGTTTTCCTGTTTTTCAAGCTTTAAAATAAAACATTAATTCTAAATATTATTTGTTACTTTTCTTTTCTTTAAAAATTTGTATTGTTGTTAAATTTGTGTTATTACTATATAATAATTTGATTGTATTTGAAGGAAGCATAATGATTACTCTATCTCTATCTCATCACGATACCTCTATAACTATAACTGTATTCTTCTTCTTCTTACTTCAGATTACCTCTATTTGATTGGAGATAATATATGATGTAAGATAGA
>JABUQX010034637.1:10000-20000 GCA_015478945.1 Trachelipus rathkii | reverse complement strand
GGAGTTCGGAAAGTCGGAGTCGAGTCGCGGGAGTCGGGGGAGTCGTAGTTTTGAAGAGGGTGGAGTTCGGGAGTCGGAGTCGTAATTTTGAAAAGAATTGGAGCGAGTTCGGAGGTCGGAGTCGGTAATTTCAAAGAGGGTGGAGTCGGAGGTCGTTGTCGGAGTCGTTAAGATTTTCAAGAGGTTCGGAGTCGGAGTAGTAAACTTTCAAGATAGTAGAGTTTGGAATCAGAAAATTTTGAGCTGACAAAGTTATGAATTGTGGACTCTGTGGGTGACTTCAATCGCTTCATACAAGTTCGCCAAAGGCTGTGCATTTCACAAAAATGAAAATTGCCAACTTCGAAGTTTTTTTTTTAACCTTGCCACCTTATGTTTCAATGGATTATTTTAATGAATTCAACTCAACCTATACAATCTTATATGTAAGATCTGAAAAAAATAAAAACTCAAGGTACGAAAAGAAATTTCTCTCATTGACAATGGTAATTCTTATACCAAAGCTGCCGTGTTTATTAATTCCTATCTTAACAAGGGAAGGCTTAAATGGAAGATCAAACAACAAAAAGCTTAAAATCTGCACTTTTGCAACGGTGGACCATTTTGTATTAAAAGGTTTGCAAGAAGTTAAAGAAGAAAAGAATACATCTGAACGAATTGTAAGTGATGAAACTACAACTATCCCCATTACTACCTTCTCAAGTCATTTTCAGAAAGCTCACAGAAGATGAGTATGAAAAGCCTCTTGATATTGAAGAGTTTAGTCGAAAGCTTCGACTGTTCAAGAAAAAGTTCAAGGTTTTTCCTAATCCTTGTACACAGTATTCCATAACTAAAAAAATTTCTCTGCTGCACTGAAAGAAGTTGAAAGAAAAAAAATTGATATAACTTAGAAGCTTAAATTAGAAGAGCCCATCGATAAAGTATCCAGACCATTGTACAAGAAGCTGCAATTGCTTTTACTGATCTACATCCAAAGCAAGTTCGCGTTGAACGGCTTTTTCAGCTCTTAGCATTATAAAATCAGACCTAAGCGGAAAAATGAAGGAGGACCTGGCAGATTCTATTCTATTTTTAAGGAAACTAATTTCATAATTGAATAGATGCCCCAAAAAGAAAAAACAGGTAAGCAGTTTATATATATATATATATATATATATATATATATATATAAATATAATTATTATATATATATATATATATATATATAGTATATATATATAATATTATATATATATATATATATATAACGCCCAATCTCGCACTGAGCTCTCAATTATGGAATTTCTGGCGAACAAAAACATCAAGTTACTTCCACATCCGTTTCCATACCAGCCCAGGTTATAGCTCCGTTTGCGATTGCTTACCTCTTCCCTAAGTAAAATGAGTGTAGCGGGTCATCATTTTGGTACGATGGAAAAACATAAAAAATACTGTAAACAAGTGAACTAAACACACTTCTGGAAAAGCCCTGCTCAAGAACAATGGAAGAAACAGGAACCGCTGTGTAACCTTAGGCCAAGGGTCCATACTTCTCCGAAGGAGATTAACTTGTTATCAGGCAAGTCCAATGAAACCATAATTAAATGCGACCATCAGACACTATGGTAAAAATATAAAAAAATATATATATTATAAAAATTATATAAAATATATATAAAATAATATATAATATTATATATAATTTAGATCAAGGGGGCTAAATTGGTATATGCTAAGTTTGCAGGATTGATACCAAAGTGGCTACTTAGTAAAGAATAATGATGGATATATAAAATCAAACGAAAACTTCTTAGATCGAAAGAAAAAGTAGCAAGAGTTAAATTTTAATTAATTTGTAAAAAGTGCAGGTTCCAGGTAACTCAAATAAAAATTTAAACTTTACGATATGAATGGGGATTGGCTTGAGTCTGTTGAACCAAATAAAAGATTTAGATGTGAGTACAAGCAGCAACTGAAACTAACTATCAAGTGTAAGCAGGAAAAAGTTAATAAGATGTAAGTAAATAAATCGCAATTATGGTCTACAAAAACTAACAAAGGTTATAAGTAGCTGTATATAATAGCTATTTCAGGTCAATATTAGAGTATTCGCCAACTAGGGCCCCCTTATTTAGGAAAAGACCTAGGTTGCTGAAGAGAGTGTGAAGTAGTGCAACAGGAAGATTTCTGGCTTTGAGGGTAAGAACAGGGAAGAGGCGAAGAGTAGTGGAATGTTTTCTTTTAGGGAAAGCGCGATTTCTCATTCGTGTATTTGTAGCTAAGACCACCTATTATATATCAAGTTTGAAGTCATTTCGAAAAAAAATTGCTAAAATAAAAAGAATTAATGTCAAAAAACAAAAGGATTTAGAAAAAATTGAAAATTCTTAAAGAATTGACTACAAGACACAGGAGAAACATTCGAAAAACGACGTTTTAAGAGGTCAGAAATAAGCTACCAGTTTGCTTTTTTTCCCATCAAAATTTGCTGAAAAATTAAGAATATTATATCCACCTTTAGGGGTGGTGAAATTTGGGCTCAGCCCGAAGCAAATATTGGACCCTTACAGCTTTATTTGAAGTATTATATGTATTTATTAAAATATATATATATTATTATTATTAATATATATTATTATTATTATGCTTACACTTTTTTCCCGCTTGAGCGGGGTAGTGGTTCGTACAGCCTCTCTCACACCTACACCCCCCCTCATCTCGCCCCCACCCACCTTCTCCATTCCATTCCTAAACTCCCCCCACCAACCCCCCCCCCCCCCCCCCCCCTAACCCTCTTTCCTCCCTCATCCCTTCCTCCTCCAGCATCTCCTTTTTTCCATCCATCCACCTCCTCCTTGGTCTCCCCCTTCCTCTCTTCCTATTCCCCTCGCCCCCATACTCTTCCTAACCACTCTTCTGTTCCTCCATTTCCTCACAGATTGCCCAATTACCATTCTTAACATTCCCTTCTCCGCTCTTCCCACCAAACCCATTCCTCCATCACATTCTCTGGATTACCACCCCATTCCTAATCCTCTCCCTTCTACTAATCCCACAACCGCTCTCAACACCTTCATCTCAAATACTTCCAACTTCTTCCTGGACCTGGCATTCAACCCCCACGTTTCACACCCATACAACACCGCTGGTACACAAATTTTTTCAAACATACTTATCTTTACTTTCTGTGATAAATCCCCCCTTTCCATACTTCTCTCAGCCCACTCAACGCTCTCATTCCTTCTCCTACTCTATTGTTCTATCTCCTTAAAACCTTCATCCCTCCCCCCTTTTACCCCAAATCCATCCCAAATATTCTAAAAATTCTTTACTTCTTTCCAGAACATACACCCCCCACTCGAACCTCTAACCCCTCCCCCTTCCTCACTTTCCTCCTCCTCAAACACTAACACTTTACTCTAACCTTGGAATTATTTTAAGCCCCTTTTGTCCGCACATTCTCTCAAACTCCCCAACCAAAATTAACTCAAACCTCCGCGGCTCTTCGCCACTAGGACGTAATCATCCGCAAACAGTATTTCAGTTCACTTTCCTTTCTATCATTCCCATTTGTCAATTCCACCCCCCTCCCCTCCCTCACCAATCCTCTGGCAAACACTCTCCATAAACCAATTGAATAGCCACGGCGACATCATTACACACCCCTGCCTCAGTCCTCTCGCCACCCCAAACATTCTCAACTCTTCCCTCCGAACCACTCTCACACACATTTCTAACTATTCCTTAATAAAAATGCCCTGATACCTTTACCTAATTTACCCCCCACTCCATTTCCCTCCAACACCCTCCCATAATTCCCCCTTTTTCACTCTATCATATGCTTTCTCTAAACTAAAAAAACACTCATCACTTTCCCTTTCCTCTCTATACTTTTCTCCACTAGCATCTTTAGTGTAAAAACTTGATCCCCACACCCTCTTCCCTCCCTAAATCCTCCTTGTCTTCCCCCATTCTTCCTTCCGTAAAAACCATCTCACTCTCTTCAATCAGTATTCTTTAACCATACCACTTTTCCCTTTACCACACTTAAAAACGACATAACCCTATAAATTCCCACATTCATTCCTATCCCTTTTCCCCTTATTTCAGGGGAACCAAACAACCATCCTCCCATCCTGCGGTACCACACCACTCTCCAACATATATTAATATAACCTATACAGCCAACTCCTCCACCCCCTATTACCCCCTTCGTAAACGATTTCCATTTCTTCAACCCATCCGACCTTGCGGACTTCCCCTTTTTCCTTTACTCAAGGCCCTAATAATTTCCTCCATTTGTATTTCATCTTCCCCTCCCTCCCCAATACATTCCCCATCCCCCCTCATGCAAATCTTCCTCCCCTCCCCCCCCAACCTCATTCAATAATCCACTAAAAAAAACTCCCCCCACCTCTTCCTCACCCTTTCCTCTCCTCCTATCCACTCCCCATCTCCTCCTTTAATCCTCTCCCCCAACCCCTCCTTCTTCTTTCCCTTTTTATTTACTTCTTTCCAAAACATCTTACTTCCTGATTCTCAAAATTTTCCGTCACCTTTCTACACCACTCATCTTTTGCTTCTCTCTTGCGCCCCTCTCCACGCCCTCTTTGCTTTCCACTCGTTAACCCTTCTATATTTCCTCCCAGCTTTCCTCCTCTTCCTAACTTCCAACCATTTCAACATAAGCTTTTCCTTTTTCCTTTCACACCTCCTTCACCTTCCTCAACCCAACATTCGCTCCCTTTCTTTCTGCTTGCACCCACCCTTTTTACTCCACATTACCCTTCTAGCCTCTACATACTGCTCCTTAAATCTCGTCCACTTCCCCCTCCACCTCCCCATTCCCGTCCCTCTCCACTCTCTCCCCACCTGTCCTCCATACCTCTCCTAAACTCCCTCTTACACACTGTCTCCTCCAATTTTCCACCTTTATCACCTCCCCTCTCCTCTTTTCTCCCCCTTTCCTTAATCGTCACCTCTCCTCCCACCCTTAACCTTTGGCAACCACCAAAATAGTGATCCGATAATCCCCCTCCCGCCCCTCTTAAATACATTTTTTACAGTCTAGTAAATCTATCTCTTCCTTCCCATTTACACACAAATAATCCAGTACCGCCCTCCCCCCCGTTATCTCACTCTTCCATGTATACTTATGATTTTTTCCACTTTTTTTTTGAACCAACGTATTCCCCACTATCATTTTCTTTCAACACAACAACTCTAACAGGACTTTCTCCATTAACAGTTCCTCATCCCCTACCCCAAATCGGGTCCTATTATCTTCCCACCCCCCTCCCTACCCACTCCTGCATTTAAATCCCCCCAATAGACAAATTTTATCGTTTACCCAAACTTTCCCAGGCACTCATTTCAAACTCACTCCAAAATCTTTCTTTCTCCTCCTCCCTCGCTCCATTCACTGGTGCATATGCACATATAAAAACCCACATTTCCCCCCCGAATTTCACTTTTACCCACATTATCCTTGAACTCACCTGGCTACACACCCTTTCCTTATCCCACACCTCTTTCCTCATAACTATTCCCACCCCTTCCCTCGCCCTCACTCTCTCGTTCACCCCTGATATCATACCCTTGTAATTTCCAAAATCCATCTCCCTCTTTCCCTTCAGCTTAGTTTCAGTTATTCCCTAAAACACATCCAACCTTCTTTCTTCAAACATTAATCCCACTTCCTCCCTCTTCAAATCTCTCGTTTACCCCTCTCACATTCATACACCCCACCCTTATTACCCTCTCTCTTCCCCATCTGTTTCCCTTCTTCTATTATCTTATTTCACCCAGGTTTGCCACGTTTTGTGGGACTTTCCCACCCCAGGCCAACTTCCAACACCTGAGGCACCACCCCGCTCACCGAATATACCCACAACAACACTAACAATAAAAGGTTAAAATGAAAATATAAAATATAAAAATATAAAAATATAAAAAATATAAAAATATAAAAGGTTAAAACCTACACTCTATCAAAACCCCACACACATATACATACACACATACATATAACTATATATATACACACATACACACATATACATACATACCCATATATATTATTTTATTTCTAAATTTAACGTATCAATAAACAGTACTACTAATTTATATATTCTATATCAACAAACGGTATTACGAATTTATTTATTTTATTCTTTCTCAATAATTATCCTTGTTGTTCTTAATATACCAAGGTGTTTTAACTTTATTTTTTATTTCAACTTAATTATATTTACTTTATATCGAAATACAAATCTATCGTTCATATACGTAATAACTCAATACGAATAATAAGTTGTTTTCTAGTTGTCAATCCTTACTTACACTACTACGTAATGTTTTATTTAATTATTTTTCTTAATTGAGTTAATTTCAATTGGTGATAAAATCTTGCCTCTTCGTAACCAAACTATCTCTTCAAATCGCACCTCCAATAAATACTGCAAATGATTCTTGAAGTATACTGCATTCCAGTCTCCAAAATAATTATGGTTTTTCTTAGTAAGTTACTTATACAAACCAGCATACCAATTCTTAAAAATCCGATGTTATTCTTGATGTTTATTTCTTTTTAAAGAATATTTGGTCAACTTACTTCAATTGCATAACAAGCTTCACGAAAATTTAAACTTTCAATACATAAATCGTGAACTATTTAAGAAGTTTCAAATATTAACAAAACTATACCACTCTATTTACAAAGTCACCATTGGTTTTATCAAGCCTGTAGATATCAAAATCTCATCATTTCCAATACAATTTCGCAAACCTTCATAAAGCTTAAGGTTTATTTGCACAAGTTTTAACTTACTAGTCTGTTTTTAGAAGATTTAACCTAGAAATCTTCAAATACGTTTTAATTAACTATGTGGTTTTAATTAAATATGTGGTTATTAAAGACCCAACTTATTAAAACAATCTATCAAGAACCAAATCGCTTTTCAAAACAAAGTTCAATTCGAAAAAACTCAATCAACTGATTTATATACATATATATATAAAAAATATATATAAAAAATATCTTTTTAATATATATATATATATATATATATATATATATATATATATATATATATATATATATATAAACATTTTCTGGCTACGGTTTTACGTATCTTTATTATAATATATATATATATATATATAATATATATAGTATAATATATATATATAATATATATATTATATATAATATTATATATATATATATATATATATATATATATAATAATATTTATTATATATATATATATTATATATATATATATATATATTATATATATATAATATATATATATATATATATATATAATTAATTATATATATATATATATGTATATATATAATATATATATATATATATATATATTATATATATATATATATATATATATTATATATATATACTATATATATAATATATATAATATTAATATATATAAAATATTAATATATATAAATATATATATATATATATATATATATATATTATTATATAGTATATATATATATATATTATATATATTATATTAAATATATATATAGTTTATATATATAAATTCAATCATTATCTATCACCACCTTCTCTCCCAAGATGGGGTGTAGGTAAGATGCCGGTAGCATGCACTGGAAACAGAAAGTAATAGAGGAATAATGACGCAAGTCGAAGAGAAAGCTCAGCCTTACCGCCCCCTTTTATACCTTTAGTGAGAACTCGTCACTCAGGAAATCCACCCTTAGAGCTTCACGCCTTACTTATGGCATTACTTCGCCATGTAGGGTTTATCCCTTAACCCAGGGGGCCACAACCATACACCTTTCTTCTCTCCTCTGCTAAACTCAAGATGTTCTCTCCTTCAGGGAATCCCTCTGCTGGACTCACTCACTTTCCTCGGTCTCCCCCAGCCAGTCGAAATTTCCCAGCATTTTACTCAAACACTATAACCTCCAGGGCTTAACAACAACTATCCATTCCTTTCCACATGGCTAAAAACCATCTACGTCCATTCATTGAGATTCTTTTCATCTACCCTTTTTCTTTCCCACCACATACTCTTCTAATATGTTCATTCCTCACTTATCAATTCTTCTCACACCTAACACGCAACTAAGATGTCCATGCTGAACACATTGTTACTTTAAGATCTTATACCTCCTATTTCCAGGACCATAGTCTCACTACTATACATTAAACACAGGTAACAAAACAACAAACCCTCATATATACATATATAATAATATATATATATATATATAATATATATAATATATATATATATAATATATCTTATATAATAATATATATATATATATATATATATATAATACTATATATATATATATATATATATATATTATATATATATATATAATATATTATATATATAATTTTCCAGAGGGTGAGTCGGAGTCGGAGTCGGAGGTGGTAATTTTCAGAGGTCGGGGTCGGAGAGTTCGGAGTCGGAGTGGGCAATTTGAAAAGGGTGGAGTCGGAGTCGGAGTCGGAGTCGGAGTCGGAAATTTTTTGAACCGACTCCACAACCCTGCCTACAACTGAAGACTAGGTTACAACAGCCTAGTAATTTCAAACAAATTTTTAAACTAGGAATCTTAAGGGATGAACGTAGGGTGAAATCCATGAATCTTTTTTGATAGCCTGAATAACTTAGGAGACCCTAAGCTATAGAAAACCTCTCGTGATATCTTGGTTTGCAAAGGAATAGAAATTGGGTGAATATGGAAAAACTTTAATGTTTATTAATTTAGATAATAAGTTCAAGCTTTCTTTTGTAACAATAATTTCCAATTATAAATCAAAGCAGTATCTCCGAAGTTTTATGGCAGCAAAGTTCAACCACGGTAGCGCTGTAGTTCATAGTCCTATCAAACCTTAACGTTATAGTTCTATCAAATTTTTCAGAAGCTTTTTTTCTGTAATTTATGATAGATGCTTCGTAAAATTTTTGGTAGGAAATTTTCGT
Source organism: Trachelipus rathkii (assembly GCA_015478945.1). Taxonomy (NCBI): domain Eukaryota; kingdom Metazoa; phylum Arthropoda; class Malacostraca; order Isopoda; family Trachelipodidae; genus Trachelipus; species Trachelipus rathkii. The sequence goes on along the minus strand of JABUQX010034637.1, from coordinate 11,019 downwards.
TAAGAGATAGAAAAGTTTTAACATCGCGCTTTAACGTCATTATTGATTTAAAATTTTACCATTTTACATTTAAAATAAATATTGGTATTAATTTTAAATTTTTAATGTTTAGCTTTGCTTCCAATTATTTTCAATATTGACAAAAAGACAAATACAAATGACATGCTGTAACATATCAATGTTGCACGTCAAAGTTACGCTATAATTTGTAATTGAATAGTTTCAAATAAAAATATTGAAAAAAGATCTATATTCCTTTGTAACATTTAGCGCATAACCAGATTCAAGTATTACTTACTTATTAGGTACTGTATATACTATTTTTACAGAAACATAATATGCCCATGTTTTGTCATATATATATCATATATATGTATATATAGAGTATAAAGATAGTTATGCATTTAAAGATATTATTTATATATATATATATTATATATATATATATATATATATATATATATATATATATATATATATATATATATATATATATATATATATATATATATATATATTATATATATATTAGTACCGTAAATGGGTTATTTTTTTCCTAAATCGTATTAGCAAGCCAATAAACATTTATTCAAATTTATATAAGAAAGTTTTTCCAAAATCAAAGTATATATATCAATATATATATATATATATATATATATATATAGAATATATATATATATATATATATATATATATATATATATATATATATATATATATATGTGTGTGTGTGTGTGTGTGTGTGTGTGTGTGTGCGAAGGCTCACTGATAAGCCGCCGACTGAAATTTCTACTCGATTCCCTTTTTTAATATTAGCGATTGGTGGCAACTCTTATTTCTCTGAGTCAAAAAAATAGTTCCTTTTCCTATATGGATAGGCAACTTCATTATTTGCCGACCGACTCAATTAGCAGTCATTTTTTTTAAAGAATCCCAATTTAAATTACATTAGCAAGAAATAATAATAATATTATTAATAATATAAGAATAATAATTAACTAATTAATTAATTTTAT
>JABUQX010034636.1:55000-59349 GCA_015478945.1 Trachelipus rathkii | reverse complement strand
TGACTTTTCACGTTATGATGCCATCCCGTTGACATAAAAAGAAAGAGAAAGTTCACAATAGTTTATTCATTTTTAATGTACTAATTATGAATTTTTTTCTTTTACCATTGGGGGACTAGCCCAGAATGGGTTCGACAGGGAAAATAGTCGACACGATTCCAAAAAACAAATTCCGCGTAGTAGCCCGCCCCACCCCCGCCCCGTAGGCGTTGAAAGTTAGGTTAGGTTAGGTGTTGGTTACGGGGGTAAGTTAGGTTAGGGTTAGGTTAAGAAAATAATAGAAAAAAAAAATTAAAAAACGATAATAAAATTAAGAGTTAGGTTAGGTGAGGTAGGGTTACTAACGGTCTAGGTTAAAGTTAGGTTAAGTTAGGTGTATCTAGGTTATTACGGCTTTACGGTAAACGATTAAAGTATAGGTTAGTTAGGTCGAGTTTAGGCATATAGGTTAGTTAGTTAGGATGTAAGTTAGTTAGGTTACCGTTACGGAGGTTAAGTCTAGGTTTAAGTTAGGTCTAGAGTTTAGGTTAAGTTAGGTATAGTTAATTAAGTCTTGTTGGATTCGTTAAGAAACTCTAAAACCAGACTCTTTTTTTTTTTTTATCTTCACAACATGATGACCATTTGACCTGTCGACCATTTTTCTATGCTTTCTCTCCAATGTTGAAAAATTTTTGTTATTTATATCCACTCTAAGTTTTTATCTTCCATTGATGCAGTAACCTTACCTCACCGTTTCACTGTTACCCGTAATCTTGAGAAGACTTGTTGAATTGATTCACCTCGACACAAATGTACTCATTATTCTCAATCTCTTAAACATGAATTTGCTTGCATTTTTTTTGTATCCTGGCTATCAAACCTATTCTGTACTTTCGTGGAGGCAGAGAAGTCTCATGTTTGGTGGCGCGCCGTCCTGGTTAATCACAAAACAAAGCTTAAAATACACTCCGAGTAAGAAACCACATGCATGTGTTTAAAACACAGAGATGGCGACATCATCCATGATTGAAAAAAGATAAATGACAGACAAAAAGTTATTTAGAACACTATAGAGATGCAAAGGCGATATATATACATATAATCGTATACTATACTACTACTCACCTCAATATATATCCCTCTCCCTATGTTAATATATATTATATATATAATTACTATACTATTATTATAGTATATATATATTATATATTATATAATATATATATATAAATGATAATTAATATATATATATATAAGTTTATATATATATTGGTTGTGTATAATATTATTATTATACATATATAATATATTATACATATATTTATATAGGTGGATTAGTATACTATATATATACTGTTTAATAGTATATATATACTGTTGTATGATATATAGTATATATATACTGAATATATATATTAATAATAGTGATTCAGTAATAATAATAATATTACATATATATATATATACTCATATATATATATACTGTGTATATAATTTATATAATATAAATATACTATATTCACCTCATCCTTATATAAATTATATATATATATATCATATAATATAATTACTATATATTATAAGTCATTACGTAATAAGTATATATATTATATATATATATATATATATATATTATAATATTACTGTGTATATATATATATGTATCATATTATATATATATTATATATTAAATTATATATATATAATATATATGTATATATATACTATATAATAATATATATACTTATATATATATTATAGTATATTACTGTGTATATATATATATATATATATATATATTATTAGTATATATATATATATATATATATATAATACTATATATTATATATATATATATGAATATATATATATTATATAATATATATATTCAAATCGACTGTGCAAAATAACATACTATCCAATTCACACAACAAAAGATAAATGCCTTGTAATTACAGGTATTCAATATCCGCCTACGCTATTCCAAAGAGACAAAAAAAAATAAAGACAGCTATAAGAATATGGTAATGAAGATTCCTTTTACATCCTATTTTTCAAATCTTAATATTAACAGAGCTCGCATATTTATATTGAAAGGAAATACATTATTAAGATATAGAACGTTTCGAACAATGATTCCCTTTTGTGTAATTGTAAATTTGATGAGAATTCTGAGAGTCGTTTTGAGAAGAGAATAAACGAAAATGACGGAACAAGAAAGAGAGAGAGCATTGTCAGAGAGCGAAGAAGGGAGGAGAGAGAGAAGAGAGAGAGAGAGAAGAAGAGAGAGAGAGAGAGGAGAGATGAGAGAGGAAGAGAGAGAAGATAGAGAGAGAGAGTAATAGAATGAAGAAAGGGGAAGAAGGAAAGAGAAAGGGGTGATAGAGAATATTAAAGAGGAAATAGAAAACATGGAGTGAGAAATAATTATATATATATATATGATATAGACTATATTATATATATATATATATATAATATATAATATATATTATATATTATTATATCTAAATAATATATATATATATATTTTTTTTTTTTTTTTTTTTACAGTTTCACCACCACTCACGGGCAAAAGCCCTATTCAAGGAGGGTGTTCAAAATAAACAAAACTTCAACTAACGCAAATTACGCAAGTATGAGAAGACGCTGCCTGAAAGTGGGAGATTAAATTGAGTTAGGAAACACAGAAGATGAAGAGAATTCACAGAACAGAGGTTGCAGGAAAGAAGGCACCGCAGCGAACTATTCTGGAGTTGCTTAATATAACACAATTACTCATGTGCCGCATCAGCACCTATGTCTACGAGAGGCACGTCTTTAAAGTAGGTGGCACGCAGTGAAAATTCATCGAGCACTTGCGCTACGGTACCTATAGAAAGAGATTAACAGCACCAACATTCGCGGCAAGATAGAAGGGTCAAGTGTGAACTAATGAAAGAAACGGACAGTCTAAGTCTTATTTGCCTTTGACTCGACCCTATCAAAAAGCCGGGTGAAACGAGCCCCCCCATGATATGAGAGCAGTACTCCATACAGGGCGGATGAGGCCCTTTATAACGAGTAACTGTGAAGAGGAAAAAAAGTCTCGCAGTCTAAAAGAACTCCCAGTTCTTTGAGCGCCTTAGCAACCGTTTGTGATGTAAGTTTCCAAGACTTTTGTTTTGTTTACGTTAATGCTTAGGATGTTTATACTGTCAACAGGAGACGAGAAGAACGATCCGAAAGAGATAAGGAAATGAGGTGTCTTAGAGAGGGGAGATTTGAGAAGTTGGAGTTTTAAAGAATTGAATTTCACAAGTTTCAGACGACCCCCCGGAAATTCTAATCCAGATCAGCGAGATAGAATCGGAAAATTAAGACGAGAGGCAATTCTAGATAGTAAAAGAGGCAGATTGAAGTTGAGTTGGTAGGGTGAATGATCAGTCATCGGCTATGGTGAATAGGTTGGATGTGCAGTGCGAAGATCATTTAAGAAAAAGTAGGATAAACTTGGAGATAAGACAGAACTGAGGAACACCATATTGACAGAAAAGGAAGAAAAGTCCCCCCAATCAACACGCAGAATATTGAAGCGATTGAAGGAAACTAGACATAAAGAAGCAAAGAGAAGGAGAAACCCAAAGGAGGGAGCTTGGAGAGCAGTGACGCGGTCAAATCATCCAAATGCTTTGGATATGTCAAAGCGCCAGCGCGAAAGTTCCCATAGTTATAAGGGCGGAAAAACCATAATATGGTAAATAGGAAAGTATATCACCAGTAGAACTCGAACGCCGAAGCCGTACTGGCGATCGGAAAGAAGAGAATGAGATTCTAGTGGTCTAAGAAGTGAGAGTTAAGAAGGGTTCCAAAGATCTTAGATAGAACACAGGTTAGAGCTAAGGCAGATAGTTTAGAAGGATCAGAGCGGCTTCCTTTTTTCGGGATAGTTGGACATGTGCGTGCTTCCAACACTGAGAAGTGTTAGTATTGAGAATAGAAATTATTTGAACGAGTGGAGGGGCCAGCTCTGGACAGCACACCTCCTCCAAAACTCGGTAAGAAGGAATTAGCCATCACCGGTCCACCCGCTCTAACGTTACAGAATAGACATATCCAGCACCGAATGCCAAATCGCACCGATCAACAATGTATCAAGGCAAAGACACTAGAAACCTCCTGAGAGCAAGACCACCCAGAAGGTTGAAGAGAGGAGAATCCAGAATCAATCAGGGTTGATTAGAGGAAAATAGGAGGCCGAAGAGATTTGCTTTTCTTGGGAGTTAAGCAACAGAGCTCAGATCGAATAATAGAGAAGAAAGGAAAGATTTACAGAATGTTTTTGAGACTTTTTGCCAAGAGGCCAGAAAGACTTTATCATAGAACCA
>JABUQX010034636.1:47500-50000 GCA_015478945.1 Trachelipus rathkii | reverse complement strand
ATTTGTGTTTTATTCAAAATCAACATCGGCCCTTAAAATTTAACCACCCTATATATATATATATATATATATATATATATATATATATATATATATATTTATTTTTATCTATATATATATATATATTCTACTATATATATATATATATATATATATATATATATATCAGGGTTGGGTTCAAGTACAAGTACTTGTACTTGTATTTATATTTAAATACATTTTTGTATTTGTACTTGTACTTGTTTGCAGTTTCTAAAACCACTGTACTTGTACTTGTACTTGTACTTGAGCCTTTTGTACTTGGTACTTGTGCTTGGTACTTGCAAGTACTTTTGGCATTTTTAACTTGCCAATATTTTTTATTTTCTTTTTATCATTTTCCTACGTATTGATATTATTATTTTTTATAAATGTATTCTAAATAAATTTCCATTTATGAATGTAAAGTATGTCATTATATATATATATATATATATATATATATATATATATATATATATATATATATATATATATATATATATATATATATATATATATATATATATATATATATATATATATATATATATATATATATCATCAACCACCTTTTTTTCCCCAAGACTGGGGGTAAGGTGCGTAACATGTACCAGAAACAGAAAAGTAGTAGAAGAATATGACACAAGTCGAAAAGAAAGCCCAGCCTTACCTCCCTTTTATACCTATTAGTGAAACTCGCCGCACAGAAAATCCACCCTAGAGCTTCACGGGACCGCGACGGACCCTCACTATGGCATCTCGCCAATGTGGGGTTCATCCCTTGGACCAAGTGGGCCACAACCATACACCCTCACAAAACCCTGCCATTTACTCCTATTATGCACTTTTTTCTCGCCCCTGCCAAACTCACATTTCACTCTTCCAGACATTCTTTTGCTGACTCAATCCACTTTTTCTTCTTTCTCCCAGCCAGTCGATTCCCAACACACTCACCACTATACATCCGCTTAACCAACCGACTATCATCCATTCTTTCCACCATTCCATATGACCAAACCATCTAAATATACTTTCATTTATTCTCATTTATCCCTTTTTTCATACCATACAACTCTGTAATACGTTCATTCCTCATTTTATCAATTCTTCTCACACCTAACACGCCCCTAAGATTGTCCATCTGAACACATTGTACTTTAGATCTATATCTTATTCCAGACCATAGTCTTACTACTATACATTAACACAGGTAACAACTTACCATCACGCAAGACACTAGCGCACTCAAGACTTAGTCTCTTTACATCCACCAAGGATTTAATTGCACCAGCCTCCTTCCTGCAATTCACAACTTACCTACTACACTCGGCATCATCCGTTCCCTTTTCGTCCAACATATATATATACTAAATATTTAAACTCAGTCACTTGTTCCAGCTGCTCACCATCTAGCATAACTTCACACCGAGGACTGTTCTCACTCATAACCATAACCTTACTCCTATCTACGTTTACTTTCAAACCCATCATTTTACACACCCTCCAAATCTTTCTACCAATCCTCTCAAACTCTCTTCAGATTCACCTCACAAAACCATATTATATATATATATATATATATATATATATATATATATATATATATATATATATATATATATATATATATATATATATATATATATATATATATATATATATATATATATATATATATATATATATGTATATATATATATATATATATATATATATATATATATATATATATATATATATATATATATATATATATATATATATATATATATATATATATAGGCGAGATGGTGATTCATTGGATTTGGAAGTTGTATAACAAAACGTTTATGGAGGGTATAGTTCCGAGGGTTTGGAGGAGGTCAATATTAGTACCTTTATATAAGGGTAAGGGGAAAAAGGTAACTGCAAGTATTATAGGGTAATTAGTTTATTGAGTGTTGTAGGGAAGATATATGTTGATATTTTGGTCGAAAGAGTGCGTCGAATGAGTGAAGAACTAATTTGGGGAAGAATAAGGTGCGTTTAGAAGTGGTAGAGGATGTGTGGATCAAATCTGTACATTGAAACAAATGATTGGGATAATGAGGGAGGAGAAGAATAAATTGTATTTAGGATTTATGGATTTGCAACAGGCATTTAATAGGTTAATAGAAATCTATGGCGGAGTGTTGAGTGATATGGTGTTGGTGGTAAGCTTCTGAATAGAATCAAAAGTATGACGATAGTGAAGCGTGTGTAAGAATAAATAGAGTCGAAAGTGATTATTTTAATATTATTAGCGGAGTGAGACAGGTATGTGGTATGTCTCCTTGGCAATCCAATCTATATATGGATGAGGTTATGAAAGAATTAGAGGTAGGAATTTGACAAGGGATAGAGTTAGATTGATGGAGAATGAATGAGAGTTGAGGATTCCTTACCTATTATATGAGGATGATTTGGTTTTGTGTGGCGAATCTGAAGAGAGTTTGAGAGG
>JABUQX010034636.1:30000-42500 GCA_015478945.1 Trachelipus rathkii | reverse complement strand
TTAAATTTTTAAAAAAAATAATTTTAAATATTCTCTTATATGTATTATGTAATAATTTCTTTCATATGACCAATTTTCGAAAAAAAATAAGAGAATTTTATCATAACTTTATGAAATTTGTAGAAAATTGATCGTTTCTATAGTGATAACTCGTGCTAAGCCAGAGCAGCCAGAGTGTAGAAGTAGCCCCTGATATATATATATATATATATATATATATATATATATATATATATATATATATATATATATATATATATATATATATATATATATACTTCTTTCTATATATATATATATATATATATATATATATATATATATATATATATTCTCTATCTACTTTATAATCCTATCTCTCGCTTCATAACGTCTATTTTTTTCGGTCTATGACTTTACTATTCTTTATACATTTCATATTAAAAAATACATCTGTAAATAACTGTGGATAAGAGTATGTGGCCTTGGAGCAACTGACCTCTGATTTTTATTTCATTTTTAATTGGGGTTGAGAAAACACGGTTGTTTTCAATAACTCAGAAATTCAATTATTTACTTATCTATATAATATAATTTTCAGCACAATTACGTGTCTTTGTATAACTACATAACAAAAGGAGCAAATATACCAAAGTTTGTAACTCGTCGTTTCTGAATCTCTTCACTCGCTTGTCGAATAAATTAATGAGTAGTGTACTGTTTCATCTATATGTGCGTTTTAAACGCTCTTCGATATTTAATTGGCTTTCACGCGGCTTTTGAAGCATCGAGTTTTAAGAGCTCTTATAGAAGGGTCCTTAAACCTTTGGTTCTTAATATTTTTTTTTGTTGGATAATATTATCTGGAATAATCACGTTGTTTTTCTAAACAAATAAACCTGTAACAGTGTAGATGTTCAAAAGCTCTTCCAATACTTATTCCCACCAGCATAGTAGCTTGGTCTTTACAGGAATATATTCCGTTCACGTTTTTAATACTCATCTCTAATCTGTGATGGTTCTACCTATAAAGCTCTTCTTGAACTAGATCTCCCTAAACTATAACTTAATTCTTCTAATTTCTCTATCTAGTCACTAGACTAGTCACTTGCCCAATTACTTGCCTAGTCACTTGCTTAGTCACCTGCCTTGTAACATTTCTAGTTACTTGCCAAGTTTTTGATTTGTAACTTGCCTAGGCACTTGCCTATAGTCACTTGCCTAGTTACTTGCCTAGTCACTTACCTAGTCACTTGCCTAGTTAAATGCCTAGTTACTTGTTTAGTTGCTTGTCTATTCAATTGTCTAATCACTTGCCTAATCACTTGCTTAGTCACTTGCCTAGTCACTTGCTTAGTTACTCGTCTAGTTACTGGCCTAGTCACTTGCCTCCTTTTTTGAGGAGAGTTCGTGCGTCCAGTCTGTATACCCAGTTTCTTCCTTTCACTCTCCAGGTTTCTACCCAAACTCTACTGATAAAGATTGGAAAACCCTTCCTTCCATAATATTTTCCTCATACACGTGCTTACTTTCTAAAGCGTGTTATATCATGTCGGCGTTTAGTTTGAATATTAAACTGAAGTCACTTTTTCCATCTCTTGTGAATTCTGAACACAGAGAATCTAGGTTTTCCAACAGAAGTAATATATATATATATATATATATATATATATATATATATATATATATATATAAAAAAATATATATATATATATATATATATATATATATATATATATATATATATATATATATATATATATATATATATATAAATATATATATATATATATATATATATATATATATATATATATATATATATATATATATATATATATATAGATATATATATATATACATAAATATATATATATATATATATATATATATATATATATATTGCACAAGAATTAAAGCAATAAACAAAATTAGGTCTCGGCAAATTGTAAGTTAAGTGTAAAATCTTAAATCTATATAATAACAAAAGTCGAAAAGGCCTTATAAGGATATAGCTAATAATGCTATATTATTTATTATTATTATTATTATTATTATTATTATTATTATTATTATTATTATTATTATTATTATTATTATTATTATTATTATTATTATTATTATTATTATTATTATTATTATTATTATTATTATTATTATTATTATTATTATTATTATTATTATTATTATTATTATTATTATTATTATTATTATTATTATTATTATTATTATTATTATTATTATTATTATTATTGCACAGCTAGTAACCATTACGTAACTTTAAAAAGAAAGTTCGTTCATTTGCTCAAAGTTGATAAATACATTTTCTATAAATGTCCATTTTTATTTTTTAATTATTTTATTTATATTTTTTAATTAATTTAAATACATTTAATTTTTCACTTATGTACTGTATAAATAGGTCTTTGCTAACTGTGAAAGTTGAGGATACGTCTCCTCATTCATACTCCATCATATACAAGAGGGTCTTTGTCAGGGAAAATGAGTTTCTTTTAGCTTGGTCAAACAGCTGATCATCTTTATCGTCACTGCTTGAATTTATAATTGGATTCACGAAGTCTGTGACAATGTTTTTTTGTTGTTGTTGTTTTTTTTATTGTTTCAGCCTTGTGTTTTTGAATCTCTTCTCATTTTACGGACAACACTGACTTGAACCCCTCTCTGTTAAAGACTGAGAAGTCATTTATTTATTTATTTTTTTAAGGGTCCAACCTTTTGTTAATTCCTCTCAATATTTTCGCTCTTCTCATTTTTATTTCTTGACTATCATTATATGAGGATATTAATACTCTCTTCAGAGTGGCAACGAGAAGAGATGACGTCTCTATAAAAGCAGTCAGATAGATTACATTCTTACATCCTTTTCATCATTTGCAGAGTGCTGTTCCAGCGTGTATGTAACGTCAAGCATTACTGAAATTTGTGAAAGACTAATTATGGCTTGTATTATCTTTAGTTTTCTACTTGAGCCATGGTCGAAATATTAAAATGTGCCGCAATTGATTTACATTTCGAGAGAACTTCTCTGAAATTTGTTTAAATTGTCACACCATTTCTAATGCTAAGGTGCAGTTGGTGACTGATGGAGTGTGTGTGTTATTCACTCAAGAAAGAAACAGAGCTTATATTGCCACCATCATCTCTCATGACACAATAAACATCACCTGGGAATATGTTCCATTTCGTCAACAATCCCTTAAATACGTCACTGAGGTATTCATCCAAATGTGAATGTCAATTATTCTTAATATTCGCGAATACGAATATACGAACACGAATTTTTGTGATGCGAATATTCGATCCGTCTCTACATATTTCTCTCTCTCTCTCTCTCTCTCTCTCTCTCTCTCTCTCTCTCTCTCTCTCTCTCTCTCTCTCTCTCTCTCTCTCTCTCTCTCTCTCTCTCTCTCTCTCTCTCTCTCTCTCTCTCTCTCTCTCCCCCCTATATATATATATATATATATATATATATATATATATATATATATATATATATATATATATATATATATATATATATATATATATATATATATATATATATATATGAAGTATTTATATATATATATATATATATATATATATATATATATATATATATATATATATATATATATATATATATATATATATATATATATATATATATATATATATATATATATATTAGTGATGGGACGATTAATCGTCATCGTCATCGTCATCGGCAAAAATCGGCATATTTTTTTTAAATCGTCATCGTCATCGTCATCGGCAGAATTTCGCCGATTATTTTGCCGATTAATTGAACAAATATTAAGGGAATTTTGAATAATATTAAAACTCAATAATAATAATAATAATAATAATAATAATAATAATAATAATAATAATAATAATAATAATAATAATAATAATAATAATAATAATAATAATAATAATAATAATAATTTTATATATATATATATATATATATATATATATATATATATATATATATATATATATATATATATATATATATATATATATATATATATATATTATATATTATATATATATATATATATATACCATTTTGCTTATGGTATGTATGACATTCCAGTGCCTAATGGTTCGCCTTTCTGTTATACGTTCATATCCACACTCATCCTCCAGACAACATATCATATACACATACTTATATCCACACCCCCTCTTCTAGACAACATCTTACAGACATCCCCATCCCTTATATCCCTACGTGTGGGGAGAAAAAATTGCCCACATCGTATGTCCTGCGTGTCGTAGAAGGCGACTAAGGGACGGTGGTAGTTAGGTTGGCTGCCTATACTACCACTTATCTTTTGCCAGGAATGCTAATGCATGCCTCGGAGAAGGTCGTGATCGCAGTAAGCGCCCTTCTATCTTTCGGCGAAAATGTATGAATCGTATCTGTATATGAAATGTCAGAGGAATAAATGTTGAGGAGATGAGGAGAGAGGTGATGGATGTATTTAGAAAGGGCAAATTTGATTTGCTCGCTGTGACTGAAACAAAGATGAAAGGAAACGGTGAAAATGAGTGGTGTGGTGTGGTGTGAAATGTGTTTGTGTTGCTGTGGAAAGGAATGAGAGGGGGATAGAAGGATTTGCAATTCTGATGAGTGAGTTGTGGTAGAGCTATGGTAGATTTTGTGTGTGTGAGTACTAGAAGTCTAAAGGTTATAAATTTAAGTTTGAAAAAGGTCAAAATTTGTGTGTGGTTGCGACATATGATCCATCTGAGGGTAATGTTGAATGAGAGTTCAGTTTTCTGGGATAATAATCTGAATGATGTTTTCGATGGGAATAGGAGATACAGTTCATTTGCCACATATCTGCCCATTCAAGGATGTTTTTACAGTTGTCACCACCACTCACGGGCAGAGCCCTATTCAAGGAGGGTGTAGTACTCTCAAAGAAGTTCACCCTCTAGCTAAATTACTTTACGCATATATGAGCTTTACAGACACCCCGGAAAACTGCTGGGTAGGAGATTAAATTCATTAGGAAATACAGAAGATGGAAGGGAATTCCACAAAACAGAGGTGGTGGTAAAAAGAAGAAGGAAACACCACAGCAAACTAGCCTGGGTACCAATGTCAGCACAATACTCGTGCGTAGATACAGCACCTATTGTGCTACGAAGGCGTCGTAAAGGTGGTGGTACGCAGTGAAAGTTTCCTCGAGCACCTGCCGCTGCGGTACCTATAGAAAGAGATAAAGTACCAACATCGCGCCACAAAGAGAGGGTTAAGTGAACTGGAAAGTACAGAACAGTTTTATAAGCCTTTTGCTACTGTTGACTCGACCGCACCGAGCCAGGATTGAAACCAGAGCCCCCAGATATGAGAACAGTACTCCATGCATGGGCGGATGAGACCTTTGTATAGCGGGGCAACTGAGAATAGGAGGAAAGACTCAGAGTCAAGAGATCTGCAAGTCCTTTGGGGCCCGCTCTAGCAACCGTTGCGATGTGAGGTTTCCAAGACATGTTTTTTTGTTCATATTAAGGCCAAGGATGTTTATATTGTTGTCAACAGGAGAGACGGCAGAACCGTCGAAGTCAAAAGAGACAGGAAAGTTAGAAGGTATTTTGGAGAAGGAGATTTGTAAAAGTTGGGTTTTTAAAGAATTGAATTTCACAAAGTTATTTCTATCCATCAGCGAGAATAAAATCGGAAAGATTAAGACGAGAGGCAATTCCAGAAGTAAAAGTGGGAGTAGAATTGATATGAGTTAAAGAATGAAGGGTCGAGTCATCGGAATACGAGTGGATAGAGCTAGAGGTGCAGGTGAGAAGATCGTTAATGAAAAGTAGGAATAAAGTAGGAGATAAGACAGAACCCTGAGGAACACCACTATTGACAGAAAAGGAAGAAGAAGTCGCCCCATCAACAACAGCCGATATTGAGCGATTTGAAAGAAAGCTAGATATAAGTAAGCAAAGAGAAGGAGGAAACCCAAAGGAGTGGAGCTTGGAGAGCAGTGACGCGTGCCATACTCGGTCAAATGCTTTGGATATGTCAAGCGCCACCATCCAAGTCTCCCCGTAGTTCCTAAGAGCGAAAAACCATAAATCGGTTAGATAGGAATGTATATCGCCAGTAGACTTCGTGCAACGAGAGCCGTACTGGCGATCGGATTGAGTTTCCAGATGATCTAAGAAGTGAGTTGAGAAGGGTTTCAAAGATCTTAGATAGAATACAAGTGAGAGCTACAGAGCGATAGTTAGAAGGATCAGAGCGGCTTCCTTTTTTCGGAATAGGTTGGACATGTGAGAGCTTTCAACACTGAGGGAGGGAAAGTGCTAGTATTGAGACATAGAGAATATAGTTGAGCGAGGGGCCGAAGAGATTAGCCTTTTCAGTTGGAGAATTAGCAACACAATGATCAGATCGAATAAGAGGAGGGAAGGCAGATTTACAGAAGTTGCTAGAGATGAAAGATTTGTCAGTAGGAGAACCAAGGAGGTTAGCGCACTTTCCTTTGATGAAAGCCAGCTTTGCTCGTCAAAGAGTATCCCTGCAACGATTTCTAGCTGAATGAAAATTAGCGAGAGTGATAGGAGAATGAGATTTTTTCCACTCCCGATACGCACTGTCTCTAGCCTGAATGGCCAGAGAATAAGCACGATCGAACCATGGATTATGAGGAAAGAAAGATTTAGTTTTAGAAGGAATGAATGAGGAAAGAAAAATTTAGCTGAAGAAGGAATGAACCTGCTCATCCCATCAACGATTACAGCTCCCTCCTTATCTTTTAAATCTTTATACATCCATCATTATTCTTTATTGAGGTAGCCAATTTGCTATCATCTGCAAACTTGGAAACCTTACATTTAAGTCCCTGGTCAAAATATTTTATACATGTATGAGGAACAGCCACTTGACCTAAGAAATCGTTACGGACCACAAACATGTCTCCTCATTTCATTAATAAATACTTTTCATTTTCATTGATTAATTATTATTATTATTATTATTATTATTATTATTATTATTATTATTATTATTATTATTATTATTATTATTATTATTATTATTATTATTATTATTATTATTATTATTATTATTATTATTATTATTATTATTGAGACTTAAGGAATCAAAATTTTTGATCGCTAAAATAATTTCGGGAGGTTGAACCCCCTGACCCTCCTGTCTACAGCCTTATATATATATATATATATATATATATATATATATATATAAGATATATTTATAATATATATATATCTTTTTATATATATATATGTATAATTTATATATATATATATATATATATATATATATATATATATATATATATATATAAGAGAGAGAGAAAAAAAAATTAAAATAGTTTTTTCAATTAATCGTCATCGTCATTGTCATTGTCATCATACTCATCCTCTTTAAGATCCGCATCCGCATCCGCAAACAGTCAAATTTTGACATCCGGTCCATCACTAATATATATATATATATATATATATATATATATATATATATATATATATATATATATATATATATATATAACTATATATATAAATATATATATATATATATATATATATATATATATATATATATATATATATATATATATATATATATATATATATATATATATATATATATGTATATAGTTCTTTTAATTTAAAATCAAATTTATTTTTAAATTTAATTTAGAATTAAATAAGATTCCATAATTAAATATTATGACTATATTAAGAACATTATTTTCCTTTCGAGGAGGGTGGGGGTGGGGGTGGGGGTGGGGGGGGGGGGGGGTACAATCTGCCGAGAAAAATATTAATTTAAATACATTTTTGTTAAAGATTACTTTTGAAGTTATTTTCGAATTTTTTTTTATTTTATTTTATTTTTAACGTATAAAATTCGTAAATTGTTTAAATATTTAATAAACGAAAATTTTTAATATTTTTTCAAATTGTATTTTTTTTAATAAATGTATTTTAAATATTTAAAGAATTTTTAGGATTTCATACATAAATTTCATAGAATAATAATAATAATAATAATAATAATAATAATAATAATAATAATAATAATAATAATAATAATAATAATAATAATAATAATAATAATAATAATAATAATAAAATGACAAAAAACAACTAAAAAGCACTTCTATTACTAAAACTACTACTACTACTACCTATAATTCTTCTACTACTACTACTACTACTACTACTACTACTAATAATAATAATAATAATAAAAATAATAATAATAATAATAATAATAATAATAATAATAATAATAATAATAATAATAAGTATAATAATAATAATAAAAATAATAATAATAATAATAATAATAATAATAATAATAATAATAATAATAATAATAATAATAATAATAATAATACTCTTTATCGTAACAATATAAAATAAAATGTAATTGAAGGTAATTTCATAATCTTTTAAATTATTTTAAATTATTTTAATTATTTTAATTAAATTTAATTATTTTTATAACAATTTATTATTATTTTATTAAATTCTAAAGCAAATCTTTAAATTTTATTGCATATGATTAATGCTATATATTATATATCTACTAAAGTTATTCAATTATTAATAATTTATATGTTTTTTCAATTATTCATTTATTTTTTTTATTGAATTATTTATTTTTTATTTCCATTTCCATGAATTTGTTTTGTTTTTTTTTTGTTTATTGTTTGTTTATTGCTTATTTGTTGGAAGAAGGAAAATTTTTTCTCAAAACTTTGAAAAATTTAGAGGGAAAGAAAACTTACTTCCTTAAAAT
The DNA here is from genome assembly GCA_015478945.1 of Trachelipus rathkii. Classification (NCBI taxonomy): domain Eukaryota; kingdom Metazoa; phylum Arthropoda; class Malacostraca; order Isopoda; family Trachelipodidae; genus Trachelipus; species Trachelipus rathkii. Next base: position 33,718 of record JABUQX010034636.1, on the reverse strand, counting down.
AAGCTTCACATAAAATAAATGTTTTTTTTATTTATCCTCCCTTTGTTTCCCACCAGATTTGGGGTAAGGTTCGTTCGTAACATGCATGGAAATATAACTGTTAAGTAGAAGAACATGACGTAAGTCGAAAGGAAAGGACCCCTCTCCGTAAGTCGAAAGGAAAGGACCCCTCTCCCTACCATCCTCTTAATTCCCTTAAAAAATGCACCCTAGGGTTTCACAAGGCTGCGATTGACCCTCACTGTGGTATCTCGTCAATGTTGGGATCATCCCCTGACCCAGGCCCACAACCACACAACCTTCTCGTCTCTGCCAAACTTACATTCCTTTCCTTAAGACATTCCTTTACTGAATCAATTCACTTTTTTTTCTTGGGTCTCCCAGCCGATCGATTCTCAGCACACTCACCACTATACATTATATTTACTAACCGACTTTAATCTATCATTTCCATATGACCAAACCAGCTTAATGCACTTTCGTTTATTCTTTCATTTACGCCTTTCTTCACAACACCCAACTCCCCAACACGTTCAATCCTCATTTTATCAACTCTTCTCACATCTAACACACCCCTAAGATTGTCAATGTGAACAGATTGAACCCTAGATATATACCTCTTATACCATACCATAGTTTCACTACTATACACTAACACAGGTAACAGCATACCTTCATGCAAAACCCTAACGTACTCCAAACTTTGACCCTTTGTATCCACCAAGGATTTAATTACACCAGACACCTTCATACCATTCACAACTTTCCTATTACACTCTGTATCGTTCGTTCCCTTTTACTCCAACATGTATAATTAATATTTAAACTCGGATACTTATTCCAAATGCTCACCATCCAATATGACTTCACACCGCGGATTCTACTACTGACTACCATAATCCCACCTTTTACACACCCTGACAAACCCCTCAAAAAAACTCTCAAACTTATTATTATTATTATTATTATTGACCAGTCATAAAAAGAAAAGAATCCCATTTTCCCTACCAAAGACCCTCTCGTATGATGGAGTGTGGAAACCCATTTTACCTGACAAAGACCCTCTTGTATGATAGAGTGTGAATGAGGAGACGTATCCTCATCTTTCACAGTTAGCAAAGACCTATTTATAGTACATAAGTAAAAATTAAAAGTATTTAAATTAATTTAAAAAAATAAATAAAATAATTAAAAATAAAAACTGATATTTTTAGAAAATTTATTTATCAACTTTGAGCACGTGAATGAACTTTCTTTTTAAAGTTACTTAATAATCATAATCATAATCAATCATAATAATTATAATTATAATTATAATTAATAATAATATTATAAATAAAATAATAATAATAATAATAATAATAATAATAATAATAATAATAATAAAAATAATAATAATAATAATAATAATAATAATAATATAATAATAATAATAATAATAATAATAATATAATAATCATAATCATAATCATAATCATAATCATAATCAATCATAATAATTATAATTATAATTATAATTATATATTATAGTAGCTATACAATATAATATAATACAATAATAATATAATAATAATAATAATAATAATAATAATAATAATAATAATAATAATAATAATAATAATAATAATAATTGGAATCACGAAGTCTGGGACAATGTTGTTGTTGTTGTTGTTGTTTTTTAACTGTTGCAGCCCTGTGTTTTTGAATTTCTTCGCATTTTACGGACAACAGTGACTTGAACCCTGTAAAAGACTGAGAAGTGATTTTTTTTAAGGGTCTAACCTTTTGTTAATTCCTCTCAATATTTTCGCTCTTATCATTTTTATTTCTTGACTATCATTATATGAAGATAATACTCTCTTCAGAGTGGTAGCGACAGGAAATGACGTTCCGCTATAAAAGCAGTGGGATACATTAGATTCTTACTTCCTTTTCATCATTTGCAGAGTGCTGTTCCATCGTGCATGTAACGTCACGTATTACTGAAATTTGTGAAAGACTAATTATTACTTATATTATCTTAAGTTCTACTTGAGCCATGGTCGAAATATTAAAATGTGTCGCAATTGATCTACATTTCGAGAGAACTTCTCTGAAATTTGTTTGAAATGTCACATCATTTCTAAATGCTAAGGTGGAGTTTTGCGACTTATGGAGTGTATGCTAATCTCTCAAGAAAGAAAGAACATCATCTCTCATGACACAATAAACATTACCTGGGAATATGTTCCATTTCGTCAACAATCCCTTAAGTACGTCACTGAGATATTCATCCAAATGTGAATGTCAATTATTCTTAATATTCGTGAATGCGAATACGAATACGAATATGGGTGATGCGAATATTCGGATATTCGGTCCGTCTCTACATATTTCTCTCTCTCTCTCTCTCTCTCTCTCTCTCTCTCTCTCTCTTCTCTCTTCTCTCTCTCTCTCTCTCTCTCTCTCTCTCTCTCTCTCTCTCTCTCTCAACATAGCTCATAAAAAAAAAATAAAAAATGTAAAAAAAATAAATATCTATATATATATATATATTATATATATATTATATATATATATATATATATATATATGTTTATTTCCGTTCTTGTGCCCATTAATATCTTTTTTAAAATGGGTTTAAGAAGATTTTGTTATATATATATATATATATAATATATATATATATATAATATATATTATTTAATTTATATATATAGATATATAGAATTAAGATATTATATATATATTTATATTATCAACTATATATATATATATATATATATATATATATATATATATTAAATGTCTATAAATTATATATAAATATAAAAGTTTCTAATTTAATATCAAAAACTAAATGTCAATTTAATTTAGAATTAAGCATAATTAAAAATATTATTTATTTATATTAAGATTTATTTTCCTTTTTTTTTTTTTTTTTTTTTTTTTTTTTTTTTTTTTTTTTTTTTTTTTTTTTTGGAGGGTGGGGGTTGGGGGGGGAATTTTGAAGTATTATTTGGAGAGAAAAATATTAATTTAAATACATTTTTGTTAAAGATTACTTTTGAAGTTATTTTCGAATTTTTTTATTTTATTTTATTTTTATTTATAAATTTCGTAAATTGTTTAAATATTTAATAAACGAAAATTTTTAATATTTTTTCAAATTGTATTTTTTTTAATAAATGTATTTTAAATATTTAAAGAATTTTTAGGATTTCATACGTAAATTTCATAAAATAATAATAATAATAATAATAATAATAATAATAATAATAATAATAATAATAATAATAATAATAATAATAATAATAATATTAAAATGACAAAAAAGTAACTAAAAACCATTTCTATTACCACTATATTTCTACTACTACTACTACTACTACTACTACTACTACTACTACTACTACTAATAGTAATATTAAATATAATAATAATAATAATAATAATAATAATAATAATAATAATAATAATAATAATAATAATAATAATAATAATAATAATAATAATAATAATAATAATAATACTCTTTATCGTAATAATTTAAAATAAAATGTGATTGAAGGTAATTTCATAATCTTTTAAATTATTTTTAATTATTTTAATTATTTTAATAAATTTAATTGTTTTTATGACAATTTATTATTATTTTATTAAATTCTAAAGAAAATCTTTAAATTTTATTGCATATAATTAATACTATATATTATATATCTACTAAGGTTATTCAATT